>JAVANC010000009.1:42204275-42484945 GCA_033319125.1 Parnassius glacialis | reverse complement strand
TTTTTTTATTAAAAAAATGTAAAAAAATAATAGTATTAAATATATATATGTATGTATGTTTATGTGTATGTATGTATTTGATTACTAATTTGAACTGGCTAATACTCGGGGATCTACGGTATGTAGGTACCCTAATGTGAACAGTTGTGATTAAGTGCAATATGAGCAGGGATGCGCGCGTACTGTACTGTTCGTATGTTGGGCGCTGGCAGAATAACAGCGTTGTAGGCAACTGCAACATTTATGCTGAGCTAGAGCCCATTCATTACTACATTATGTAATTCTTGTAATTTGTGTATGTACTCATTTTAACTTTACTGGTGGTAATGAATAAATGCATTTATTATTATTTAGGGGTATCTATATAGTTTTCTCATCTGGTTGGGCTGTATAAAATATATAATTGTAAATGAAAATGATAAACATACATAAATATCAACAAAATAAAATAAATACATAAAAAATACATAAATAAATAAAAACCCAATTAGATGGAAGCCCTCGGCAGGGGAGACCAAACGGCCGAGGGTTAGGGGGAAAGGGAAAGAAACCGGCGGACGATGCGGGCGGTATCGAGGAGCACCGCCTTCTGCATTTGTGCTTGGAGCGGTCCGTCACGGAGTCCCAGTCGCCTCAGATGACCCGAGAGGCTGACTGGGATTAACCCGTTCGCAGAGACGACTACAGGTATAATTTCGGCGGCAATCCACCCCACATGTCGGTCACCTCGTGAGCCAGGTCCAGATATTTAGTCAGTTTATCTGTTTCGGCTTTCACGAGGTTCTCGTCATAAGGAATGGTAATGTCGACCAAAAATATCCTTGACTGTGCCCGGTCCATCAGCACAATATCAGGCTTATTCGCAAGAATAGTCCTGTCCGTGATGATGGCCCGGTCCCAGTAGAGCCTGGCGCGGTCATTTTCGAGCACGGCTTCCGGCAAGTACTTATAATACGGCAGTTTCCGATCCACGAGACCGTATTTCAGAGCGAGCTCCTGGTGTAGAATCCTGGCTACTAAGTTGTGCCTGTGCAAATACTCAGAGTTAGAAAGCGCCGAACAACCGGAGATGACATGCCTAAGTGACTCACCGGGATGGCGACAAGCTCGACAGACGTCAACGGTGCCATCCTTTAGGATGTATCTCCGATAATTGTTGGTCTTAATAACCTGATCCTGTATCGCACAGACAAAACCCTCGGTTTCCCCAAAGAGGTCACCGAAACGTAGCCAGTGGAGGGAGGAGACTGTGTCTACGAAAGGCTCATGTAGAGCCTTGTAGAACCTCCCGTGGAGCTCTTTCTCCTTCCATACGGTCTCCTGGTCGGAAATGCTCTGTACTGCCGGGTCTTGCCATTGCTCATTTGCTAAGGATAGAGGGGTAAGTCCTTTATCACAACAAATAACGTCCCTATAGTATGGATCATCCGCTCTCGTCAGAAAGTAATTACGGAGGCTGCACACTTCGCGATTATGCATGGTAAGCGCGCTTAAAAAGCCGCGTCCACCATGCTTCCGCGGCAAGTACAGCCTCATTACTGACGATCTCGGATGATGCACCCTGTGGGACGTCATTATAGTGCGGACTTTCCTGTCCAGAGCGTTCAGTTCGGTCTGAGTCCACCTGAGTATGCCAAAGGTATACATGAGAACAGGCATGACCCAACCGTTATATGCGTGCGTCTTATTCACCACCGGACAAAAGGCTGTTAAGCACTTTGCTCAAGCGTGCATAAAACACATCGCAAACTGATTGTTTCATACCCGCCTCATCTACACCGATGTTCTGTGACATACCCAGGTATCGGTATGTTTCAGCCTCGGAAAGGGTCCTTATGTTGATGGGCATAGATAAGTCTATGCCCTCAGAGTTAGCAACCCTTCCCCTTTCTACATGGAGGACCGCACACTTATCCGTCCCCAGCTCCATTCTAATAGAATTGCTAAAATCACAAGTGATGTTTAGCAATTCCATAAGATGAGAGCGACTGGAGGCGAATAACTTGAGATCATCCATATAGAAAAGGTGGGTCACTTTTGTACCTCCTCTCCGAAGCTGAAATCCCCCTCCCGGAGCCCCCCAGTAAGGTACTGAGAGGGTCCAGAGAGAGGCAGAACCAGACTGGACTCAAACAATCGCCCTGGAAGATACCCCTTCTTATCCTTATGTGGTTCTCCGCAACCGTCATCCGCTCGCCTAGATGACAAAGGATCGTACTCCATTGCCCATACACTCCCCGAGGAAGTCTCGAACTGTACAATTGACCTTATACAGCTCGAGGACCCTCTTAAGCCATGTATGAGGCACCGAGTCGAATGCCTTTTTATAGTCTATCCAGGCGGCGGAGAGGTTCCGACGGTTGCGTTTAACCACCTTGCCAATGACCGCGTCAATGAGGAGTGGTTCCTTGGTTCCACGACCACCGCCCCGACATCCATTTGAGCGCGCGACATCACCTGATTTAAGTTCAGGTGACGAGTGATTCTCGCGCTCAAAATGGATGTTAGTGTCTTGTATATGGTAGTTAGACACGTTATGGGGCGGTATTTGCTCGGGTCTGTGGAATCCCGGACTTTAGGAACCAAATGAGTGATCCCAGTAGTGAAGAGGCTCGGGAGCGACTTTTGGTCGAGAGCCTCTTGAAACTGTCGGGCGAGCACAGCGTGACACACCACGAACCCCTTCAGCCAGTAGTGATGCAGCCCGTCGAGCCCCGGACTTTTCCAGTTCGGGCCCTACGGACCGCCTCAGCTACGTCATCCGGTGTTATGATGACGGGGTCCATGGGCGTAACATTCGCACACTGACTCGCCACAACTTCCATCCAAGGGCCTTCGCTGTGGTTTACGGGCTCTGACCGCAGCCCGCGCCAGAATTCGATACTGTCGGCCTGATTCGGTGCTGGGCCCGTTCCACGTAGCATTGGTCGCTCCAATGATTCATAGAGCCTCTTCTGATCACTCTGGAAGAGACGATTCTGGTTGAACCGTGTCGACCTCTCGGTATATCGCCGAATCCGCTTCCCCCAAGCAGCGATTCTCTGCTTCAGGTCGTCTATGCGCTCCGTCAGTTTTTGCGTTATATCCGGCTGGGACAAACTGATGTTTGTCCCAGCAAACGCCATCCTGACGGTGCGCACAATTCTCGAGCTGTTATTGCCCGACCTGAAGCTTATCAGCCTGCCGATGAGGGCCCTTGCCTTTGCGATACGGTCCTCAATCCTTCTTCTCCAGGCTGGGATGGCGTTACTTTGTCTAGTAGCGCGTCCAGCCGTGGGAAGTTTGGCGCCAACAATGCGGCAGACTGCCAGTGCGGCGCCAAAAAAAATTGAGTCCGTGTCGCAAAGGTCCCGGCTGGCTTCCAAATAGGTCACCAGCATTGGTTGAGAGCCCTCACGACAGCCCGATTCCGCTTGCTTAGGGGTATGCGCGGGAGTCGCGGTCGATTTTCGAGAGGCGTACTGCGCGTTTGCACAATCGCCTCATCCAATTTACTCCTCATCTGCTCTAGTTCTTGGGTGACCATTCCATCATCGCCTGAACCAACCAGAGCGGGGAGATCCATGGCGCCCTCTATATGTGGCTGCTGGTATGTGGCCTGAGGAGCCGCATCCCCAGCTATAGCCGGTTCATTCGATGAGGGAATAGCCTCACGCCGTAGTCGTTCGAGTTCGGCATCATCAAATATTTTTGAGCGTATGATGTACCAAACTCGGTCTGCCAGGTTTTGCTCTGTGACGGGAACTGACGGCTCAAGCTCAGCAATAAAGCGATGCATCCGAGCCCGATACGCTATCCCTCCAGTTTCTTCCCCTTTCGCCCTATAGTACGCCCGCAATGCGTTTATGTTCATATGTTTTGTCCAACGCATGCGGCGTACTCCACCAGTGGCGGGTGCCGCTTGCCGAGTCCGGGAGGACCCCGCCAACACCAAGCCGTCTGGTGGGGATGATGGACGCGAGGGGCTGCTAGGTGGTCTTGCAGCACCTCGCGATCGGCTGGCGGCTCGCATGCTGTCGCGTCCAGCGCCAGCTCCAGACGCGCCCCGGCGACCCCCAGGCAGCGGCCCTATTCGCGTTCTATTTCTATCCATCATCCATTTACATGGGCGTCAATTAACGGGAGACGCCCAGACCCGGCACCGTTTCATGAAGAGGCCATGTGCACAAGCGGGCCTTTGCACCTTCAATTTTGCCGAGGCACGGTGCTAACACCTCTTGGCAAGGTGCTGACTGATTGCGCTGACGTAGCAGTTTTGTCACATAACCGTTACGTCAGCGGGCGATGGGGTCGTCACTTCCCTACGCCTTATTATATTATTATTAAGTTGGAGAGGTCTCTTCTAATGAAGTCAACGCTCCGTCCCCCTGGTGCTCTGTTCCGACGTCCCGAAACCTTTCAGCTCGAGATACAAAACCGTTTTCATTGCCTAGAAAACTGCAATGAAGTGGATGATTTGAATGACAAGCTCATGGAAACTGTCCATGCGGTCGAAGCTAAGTTCTGCAAGATTCGCCGCAGAAGAACACAAAAACTCTCCAATCACACTCTTAATCTCATGGCTGTTAGACGGGAGATGAAGCTACATTCTTCAACAGATTTGACAGCATACAGGCAACTGAACAGACTGTTCTCCAAATACATGCGGCGGGACTTACGCAACATCAATACAGCTCGTATTGAAGAAGTGATCGAGCGGAACCAAGGCTTTAAATTCTTTGCCAGAGATCTGACTGCCAGAAAGAGCCAACTGTCAAAGCTGAAGACCGAATGTGGCAGCATCGTTTCCGGGGCAACTGAGATTTAAAGTGAGATTGAGAGAGTCTATGAGTAGCTGTACACGTCACCCTTATAGCCGCAAGCAAATTTGAGTAACGATCCAAGAGCGAGTCTTATCCGACATTATTCCGATGATATCCTGGACGTCAGTCTGAGCGTGATTATAGGGGCTCTCCAGCACCTTAAAAACGGCAAGGCCCCAGGCGAGGATGGAATTACAGCGGAGCTTCTGAAAGCGGGTGGAAAAACGGTGCTTGAAGTCCTTCAGAAGCTCTTTAATTCCGTCCTCCATGGTGGCACTACTCCGGAGGCGTGAAGCAGAAGTGCGGTGGTCTTGTTCTTCAAGAAAGGCGACAACGCTCTATTAAAGAACTACAGACAGATTTCCCTTCTGAGCCGCGTCTACGTGCTGTTTTCTAGAGTCATTACGAATCATCTCGCGCGTAGTAGACTTGACGACTTCCAGCCTCCCGAAAAAGCCGGTTTCCGAAAAGGTTTTAGTACTATAGACCACATACATACCCTTCGGCAAATTATACGGAAGTCCGAGGAGTACAATTTGCCACTACGTCTGGCGTATGTGGACTATGAGAAAGCCTTTGATTCCGTCGAAATTCGGGCGGTGCTGCAGTCCCTTCAGCGGTGCCAAGTTGACTGTCGGTATATCGAAGTGCTGAAGTGCTTAAACAGTAGGGCTACGATGGCTATCCGAATACAGAAACAGAGTACGAAACCAATGCAATTGCAGAGAGGTGTAAGACAGGTTGACATCATATCCCCGAAACTCTTCACCGCTGCATTGGAAGACGTTTTCAAGCTTCTGGACTGGAAGGGATACCGTATCAACATTAATGGCGAGTACATCACTCACCTTCGATTTGCCGACGATATAGTCCTTATGGCAGAATCGCTGGAGGACCTAAGCACTATGCTCAATGACCTCAATAGTGTTTCCCAACGGATAGGCCTTAAGATGAACATGGACAAAACAAAGATTATGTTTAATGTTCATGTCACCCCTATGCCGGTAGTTTTTGGGAACACTTAGCTCGAAGTTGTTGACGAGTATGTTTACCTGGGACAAATAGTCCGACTAGGTAAGTCCAACTTTGACCGAGAGGTCAATCGACGGATTCAACTCGGTTGGGCAGCGTTCGGGAAATTACGGCACATCTTCTCGTCAGGTATACCTCAAAACTTGAAAACGAAACTGTACACCCAGTGCGTGTTGCCAGTGATAACATACGGAACTGAGACGTGGTCCTTCACTGCTGGCCGTATGAGGAAGCTCAAGGTCGCTCAGCGAGCTATGGAGAGGGCTATGCTCGGAGTTTCTCTGCGTGATAAACTCAGAAATGAGGATATCCGCAGTAGAACCAGAGTGACCGACATAGCCCATTGGATTAGTAAGCTGAAGTGGCAATGGGCCGGCCATATAGCTCGAAGAACCGACAGCCGATGGGGAAGAAAGGTTCTCGAGTGGCAGCCTCGTACCGGCAGGCGAAGTGTAGGGCGTCCTCCCACTAGATGGAGTGATGACCTGCTAAGATATGCAGGAAGTCTATGGATGCAGGTGGCTCAGGACCGTGCTTTGTGGCATTCTTTGGGGGAGGCCTATGTTCAACAGTGGACTTGTGAAGGGCTGTAATGATGATTATGATTATTACTTTACTATGCTTAATTAAATCAGAATACACACCAGATTACTAGTATTAAAAATAATAGCTAAATGAGTCGCTTTTGTATCTATTATAGACGAAATAACTTTAACAGAAATCCCCCACAGATCCGCAGTTTTCTTAACATTAATAGTTTTAAAATGTTTTACAATATCATTTGATGATACTTTTTGAAATGTCTCTTTGTACACGCATTTACATTTTGTTTACGTAATGATTCAGCGACGGCAGGAGAAGAATTCAGTGACTTAGTGGTTAATATCGGAATATCAGTAAAATATTTGTCAAAAACAATTGCAACGTCCTAATCTGATTCAGTTAATTTGTTGTTAATACTTAACCGTCAGATTGAATCCGAGAGTTAGTCTTACCAGTTTCGCTATTTAATATACTCCATGTTATTTTAATTTTATTAGAAGCAGTCTTAATTTTGTTGCTCAAATGCAAAGACTTGGACTGTGGAGCACACTGTTTTAAATATTTTGAATATTTTTTTTCATATTCCCTAAATTCAACGCTATGATTATATGACCTTTCATGGTAAAGATCATAAAACCTATGTCTGCTCTTATTGACTCTTACTGTCGCCCAATCATTCAATGTTTTCCGCCTGTTCAAGGAGAATGTTTTAGATTCCAGGATCTACCTACTACCTAAGTGCTACTGCTTGCCGAGCCGCGAGCTAACGGAGTGTTGGCCTACTCTACTACCAACGGCCATCATCACTTTCAAGCTTGGGTATCACCGACTCCTTCTGCTAGCTGGCTGTCTCCGACCCTGAGGGAATAGTGCTTGGACTTCGCCCTTATGACAGGTCAGTGATCCCCTTCAAAGAAACTTACTTGTACGTGTGCGGAAGTAAGATAAATAAATAATTTACTATAAATCTTGGCTTTTTATGAACCCACCTACCTCTGAACCACTAACGGTGCAGTATGTAAGACTTTAAAGTAGTGTTCATTGGCTAGACTATGTCCAGTGTTCAAGAGATGTTTAGCAAAATGTGATTACCGGATATTAAAATTCCTGTACGCGGCTAAATGCTCTTTATAACGTGTTTCGAAGTTGCGACCAGTCTGACCTCTGTAAACGGCTTGGAATTCGTCACAAACAAGTTTATAAACACCAGACTTTAGACGAATATCTAACTTATCTTTATTATTACAGATATTCCTGTTTGTTTTGAACGCCATGTAAACGCCGCTCTGTCTAAGAGTATTAGCTATTTTTTTTCAGATATGGAACCTAAGTAGGTCAAACTACCAACATATCGACGATCACTTTGAAGTTTAACCGCATACAGAGAATTGCGAACGACAAGTTTATGTTTCTTTTTATTACATTACGGTGGTAAGCCACGCGGCAGTTTTTCTGTTGCACGTATGGGCCGGCTCGAGCCATGTTGGTACCAAGACGACCCCTGCTACGTTATTCGTGAATTTCTGCAACATTAGGGGACTTTACTCAAAACTAAACGCCGTCCACTACCATCTCGAGACGGCGAAGCAGGCCTTGCTCTTTCTGATCGCGAAGCAGGTGTCCTCTCCGGCTGATACCTCGTATCTCTCCTACCCGGAGTACAAATTGGAGCACTCCTTTGTGTATATCCTTCGGGCTGGAGTTTGCCTATATGTCAGGGAGGATAATAATAATAATAATAATAATAATAAAACCATTTAATCAGCTCAACAAACAACACTGGCAAAAAATAAACAATCAACATGTACATATGTAGAAAACAACAAGTATAATTAATATTAGCGAAAAATAAAAAAAAGAAGAAAAAACTATAACATTCAACAAAAAATAAAAACTATGTACAGAAAATGTGAGCGTTGCAATGCTGAGTCGATAGGGTCAGCTGCTCAGCATAAGCTGACACCCCGATTGGGATGACCAGCGCTGGTATTCTGCAGGAACCCGTGTGTGTGTTAACGCGTCGGTCAGTGGCAGAGGCGAGAGTGAAATTCTTAATGTAACGAAGGCGTAAATAAAATTGAATATTAATCATTTCCCAGCGAATTTCTTAATGTAACAAAGGCATAAAATAAAAATTGAATAGTATGTGAGAAGTGTATAATTAACAATCAATAATGCGGCAACCGCGATTTTTACATAAAATCGTAAACTGAACATATAATATAACCTAGTTTTTTCTTAGGGGAGTTGTGCTTGATTTTCTAAGCTACCTTTTTTTGGATTTCCATAAGAAAAAGTCTGATTTTAAATCTAAACGACAATTTCGTTTGTGCGTTCCTAATTGGTGGTGGGATGTTATTCCAGCATTTGGTTGCTGCATATCGAAAGCTGCCTCTAAACATTGCGGATCTATGTCGCGGTATTTTTAGGTGGCGACTGCGATTACCTCTGATGTTCCCTCTACTCCATTCTAATTTGCTGCTAAGATAACTAGGTGTCTGCGATCTCAAAATGCCAAAAAGTAGACATGCTAAATGGTGCTGTCTGCGGTGTCTCATGTTTAAGATGTTGTGTTGATTCAAAAAAGGTGTTACGTGACTACGGGGTGGAATTCTAAAACAAAAGCGAGCGCAAGCATTTTGAACCCGTTGAATCAACTTTTCTGTTCTTACATACAAGCATGGGCCATAAACTGTGTCGGAATAATTTAATTTAGATAGAACGAGAGAATCTACTAGGCGTACCCGAAGTTCTTCACTTAGATACTGTCGAACCTTATACAGGACTTTTAATCTATAAAAACAGTTGCGAACTACCTTTGATATATGGTTCTCGTATCGCAAATTTGAGTCCAACTCTAAGCCGAGGTTACGAGCCTCAAAGACACGTTCTAAAACCTCAGCACCTAACTTCACTTCACAATCAAGGGGAACATTATTTACATGAAATTTCGATCCGAATACTATATACTTTGTTTTAGCAGGATTAAGAACTAGACAATTATTTGTTGACCATTCCAATATTCTACCAAGGTCCTCGTTAAGCGACTGCACTGCCGAGCGCCATTCGTTAGATTTAAAAGAAATATATATTTGTAAATCGTCCGCGTATAAGTGATATTTGCAAGATTTTATACAGTTTACGATATCTGTTGTGTAGAGTATAAATAATAGAGGAGATAAGATCGTTCCCTGCGGAGTTCCTCTTGTTAAGGGGCTATACGTTGAACGAAGCGGTCGACCGTCTACTTGAGTGATTTCAACATATTGACCACGACCCGTGAGGTAGCTATGAAACCAACTGACCGTATCGGGATCAAAACCATAATATGTCATCTTAGCTAGTAGTAATTGAGTATTCATGCAATCAAAGGCCCTTGAGAAATCTAGAAGTACTAGTAAGGTACACATACCAGCATCCTGTGCATTAATAATATTGTCTGTAACATCTAGAAGAGCTGTGGTTGTGCTATGGTTTTTTCTAAATCCAGACTGAAATTCGGAAAGTATTTTGTTACTTCCAAGATATTCCCTAAGTTGCATCGCAACAGCTTTCTCAACAATTTTTGACAAACAGGGTAATATGCTAATAGGTCGTAGGTCCTTAGGTTCCTGTGGGTTTGAATTTTTGGGCAGTGGCCTAACGATGGCCGTCTTCCAGACATCTGGAAAGGTAGAAGTTACTATTGAACAATTAACGATAGATGTGATAGCACCTAGTGACTGTGGCAAGGTTCTAAGTAGCATTCCGAGAGAGATCCCATCTATGCCCTCTGCTTTCGATTTAAGGTTTAGTATAATTTTCGAAATAATGTCTTGTTCAACATAATGAAGGGAAAATTTTATATCTCCTATAAAACGATTGCTATTGAAAAACAATAAAACTGAGGGCGAAACAGAGGAGGTCCCGGGTATATGAAGAAAATGTTTGTTAATTATGTTGGAATCTGTCAGATGCGCAGGTAAATGAGAATTTTGTTTAGGAGGCAAAACAGATGATTTTAAGTTGCGCCATAGCATTTTTGGTTTATTTAAATTATTATTTATATACTGATTGAAGTATGCTTTCTTTTCATGATGAATTGATTGTACAACTAAAGTTTTAAGATTTTTATAATACGTCCTATGCGACTCCATTTTTGATTTCAAATATCGCGAGTGAGCAGCATTCCGTAATCGCATCATAAGCTTTATATTGTCTGTTATCCATGGATGAGGTTGCTCCTTAAGTACAATTCTTTTTATGGGAGCTATTAAATCTAATAAAGTAATTATATGAGAATTAAACGTATTCACTATTTGGTTAACATCACACATTTGTTCCAATGAATTCCAGCTAATCGAGTCTAAACAAGAATTAAGTATATCAATCGGTACGTCATTAAGAGGTCTGTATATAAGTCTTCTCGGAAATGTTTTTTCTCTTTTACAGCATACTTCACAAGTTAACATTACATGATTGCTAAGGGGCGCAACTGGTTCCAACGTAACATGTCGCGTTCCAGTATTTGTACATATTATATCTATGAGGGATTCGCTATGGTCCGTGTAATGTGTAGGAGACATAACTATTTGCTGCAGGTCTACACTGCTTAAAAATATTTTAAGTTTATGAACCTTAATATCATTTAAACCAAGAACATTTATGTTAAAATCGCCGAGCAAAATAAAAAAATCACACGAAGCTAACGAACTTATAGTTAATGTTATTGCATCGAAAAATAAATCAACGTCGAGCCAAGGCGGGCGATATGCTGTTCCGATAGCAAGTTTTCCTGTCCCAGTGTTAAGAGTTAACCACATCTGTTCCACAGACGTGTGCGAAGGGTCCACCGGATGGTGATAAGAGTGCACATTTACGCCATGCCTTATGTAGAACCCAACGCCTCCGCCGCGGCCATTACGCACGCTCAGCGGCCGCGGCGTGTGGCGCAGACTGTAGCCGGGCAAACGAGGCGCGCAGCCCTCTTCGCCCGTACGCAGCCATGTCTCGTTCAGCGCCATTATGTCCACCGAGTGACGTTCCATCGCTGCGATAAATTCCTCGTGATTCGTATTTAACGAGCAGACGTTGAGAAAACCAAATCTATAGTATAATTTAAGGCCTATGAACAAAACAATTACAATAAAAATTTGAAATATTTACATTTAACCAAAAAAAAAACAAAACAAAAAGAATTAATAAGAATAACAACGCCTATTAGAGTAAAAAAAAAACGTTTCGATAGTGTGTGCATGATCAACTTTAAAATTTGTATCTTAAAAGACCTAATAATTAAAGAACGCCTAAATATACTTCCACCCATATATACTGCCACTAATAATTGTATTATGCGAAAATGAATAAATTGAGCTTTATCGTAAGTAAAAACCCGGACAATCAGCATTGCAACGCAACACAAAACATAGTCGATTAAAATACGTATAAAGAAAAAAAAGATTATAAACGGAAGAGATATATTACAAGGAGTATATTTAGTGAAAACTCGGACAATCAGCATTGCAACGCAACACAAAACATATTCGATTAAAATAATTATAAAGTAAAAAAATATTCTAAATGGCAAAGACATGCTACAAAGAGAATATTCTGCGATTCAAATATAAAAAAGATACAAGTATGGAGCAAATAATTTTTTTTTGTGAAAAAGTAACATTGTTGTGGCATAATGAATAAAGCAATATTCAACTGAATGACATACTGAATACAATCAACTTCATACAAGATAATAGAAAAAAATTGCAAAAAATACATAGACCAACAAATCAAGATATAAAATTTTTCTTTATGTCATTTTCATTTTTAATTCGCTCGGCTACCTTACCGTCATCCTTTCTAGCAAAAATGTTACCATTTCTCGTCCAAACATATTTCCACTGGGCGCGTGATGCCGCTTCCCGCGCCATGCCAAACAGCTGTCGGTTCAGTCGCGTGAGGCGCTCGTTGACGAAGAACCGTCGCGGCTCCCCCGGCATGCTGATGTCGGCCGAGGTGAGGCCGCGGCGCACACGCGCAGCACGCAGCAAGTCGTCGCGCAGGGCTCGGCGCGCCAGCCTGACGACGATGGTGCGTGGGCGCGGCGACGCGGTCGCGTCCTCAGCGGCACGGTTGCGCCGCGAGAAGCCCACCCGCTCCGCGAATACAACGTCCCGGTCCTCCAACTTCATGCCTAGCTTTACAGCTATAAGCCCGGTTACATGCAAGATGTTTTCATTTTTTTCTTCAGGTAGGCCGGAGATTTCCAGATCGTTATGCAGAGATTCTTGTTCGCGCTCGTTCAATTGTCGCTTCAATTCGGTAATCGTGTTTTCGAGCTTCTCCACATTGCCGGGAGATTTTACTTCGCAGCTCGTCTCCAGTGTAGACACTTTGTCTTCCAAGGCAGTTAAACGTGCGCTGCATGAATGCAGCTCTGCTTTGAATTCGAGAATCTCCCTCCTGCAGTCCGCAATCTCAGTTCTTGTTTTGCTCAGCTCACTGCGCAAATCTCTTATCTCCTGCATTAACTCCCGTAGCATGTGGTTGTTCGTTGTGGGTGTATTCTCACTTAGATCTGATTGAGGGGTTGACTTTTCTGACGACATATCACCATATAACGTTTTTGATGCCCTCGAGGATGACGTCGGGTCTGTTTTGGTTTTGACTTTGCATCCTTGGCACGCCCATCCTTGAGGTGTTGGCCCCGTCGGTACAGAACAGCAAGTACGATGAAAATTATTTGCGCATTTAGAGCACCTCACACAGTCCGCGTTGGATAAAAATTTACCACAGTACCCGCACTTAGGCATTTTCTTATTAATTGTAAGTGCAGCGGTATTAGTATAACTGTTCGTGTAAAGATGGCGTTGTGCTTAGTTCCGTTGATAATTTTATCCACGATTTTACATGTATTGTTTTGTGGCGAACAAAATACACTGAATTGATCCAATTAGAGCTCTCGGCAATAATTAAAACTTTTTTTCTAATTGTTTGTACATAATATTTTGTTATTAACTCGGAGGGTATGTCAGCAGCAGCAGTTCACAGTCCACCTAGGATTATTTGTTAATTTCTTTTTAATTTTAGCAAATATTCACTGGAAAACACTTCCACACATTAATTATACGGCACAATTAACTTAGAGATGGAACTGACTATAAAACACCGATGTCAAATATTTTTAAAACTAAGATAATCGACTCGGCCTATAAACGTCACAGACCGACGCGTTCTCGTCCTGTACATTCTCTTTCTGGACGTCTGTTCTCGACGCCGCGGCAGTCTTGAAGGATCGGATCTGTCTATCCTTTGGCTACGTGTAGACAGCGACGACCATCCGCGCATATACAGGTGACGCTATAGGGACCACAGCGGTAATGCCGAAACAGATCGCCTCATCGACCACATCCAAATAGCTACAGATTCCTTGCTACAACAGGTTCCATCCGCAGAGATCGTGATCCTTGGCAATTTTAACGTCCACAACACCGAATGGCTCGTTTTACGTTAAACCGATCATGCGGGGAGATCTGTTTATGTCTTTGCCTTGGCATATGGTCTGACACAACTGGTTACTGCGCCTACAAGGAATCCATATGTGGAGGATCCTACACCTTCCCTGTTAAACCTTCTGCTGACATCTCATCCGGACGGATATCAGGTTTCCGTCGATGCCCCTCTCGGCTCTTCGGACCATTATCTGATCCGGAGTGTGGTGCCACTCACGCTCCCCTCGCGGTTGCGTTCTGCAGGTTGCCGCCGTGTTTGGTATTACAGTTCGGCGGATTGGGACGGAATGCGGTCTTTCTTTGCATCCTACCCATGGGGGCGGATTTGCATCGCGCCGGATGATCCCAGCGCTGTTGCTGACTCTGTCATCGATGTGGTGCTACATGGAATGGAACTATTTATCTATCTGTGGTACCCATCGGAGGTAAATTGGACGCTCCTATATGACTGCATTACGCAGTAAGCAGGAGTGTTATCAAGCCTGGGCTGCGGCTTCGGCGACTCGGGATGTAAACACCAGCATGCTTAAAAATAAGTATAACTTCGCCTCCAAGTCCTTCAAAAGAGTTATTGCCAAGGCAAAGTCAGAGCACATAGACAGAATTGGCAAGAAACTAGTTCGCCTTCCTTTGGGAACCCGTGCATTCTGGTCTCTCGCCAAGGCTATCCAAGGGAATTTCTGTAAGCCCTCACTACCTACTCAGCACAGGAAGGATGACTCACTGGCACAAGCCGCAAAAGAGAAAGCCGACCTTTTAGGCTCCCTTTTTGCGGCTAACTCGTTTCCTGATGACGGGGGGAATACACCGCCGACAATCCCGCGGTGTGAGTGCATGTGAGTGCGTATGTGCGGTTCTCACAGCGCTCGGTTCGCAAAGCACTCCTCTCCCTGGACATCCACAAGTTGAGTGGGGCTGACAGAATCCCCCAATTGTGCTGAGGACGTGTGCTCCGGAGATGGTACCAGTTCTATCGCGTCTTTTCTAGTACTCCTACTCCCAAGGTGTAGTCCCGAAATCATGGCAGACAGTTTTTGTCCACCCGATCCCCAAAAAAGACCACCGCTCACACTCGTCCAACTACAGGCCTATCGCCACCACCTCCTTGTTCTCGAAAATAATGGAATCCATTATTAACTGCCAGCTCCTGCGGTACTTTGAGGATCACAAGCTGATTAGTGACCGTTAATACGGTTTCCGTCGGGGTCGCTCAGCTGGTGATATTCTTGTTTACCTAACACATAGACGGACGCAGGCAATCGAGTCCAAGGGGGAGGCGTTGGCCGTTAGTTTGGACATTGCGAAGGCCTTCGATCTGGTTTGGCGCAAAGCGCGTCTTTCGAAGCTCCCTTCCTATGAGCTTCCCGAGAAATTGCGCAAATGGATCACTAGCTTCCTTGCAGATCGGAGCATCAAGATCGTTGTAGACTGTGCATGCTCACACTACAGTCCTATTAACGCTGGTGTTCCACAAGGATGTGTGCTATCACCTACGCTGTTTCTTCTGCATATCAATGATATATTGCTAACTGGTAATATTTATTGCTATGCTGATGACAGCACTGGTGATGCTCTATACACTGGCCGTGCTAATATTTTTCGGAAAAACGTCGCCGAGTACCGGAACAAACTTGTGTCTGAAGTTGAAGTCTTTGCTGAACAAAGTCTCGGATTGGGGGCGACTAAATCTAGTCCAGTAAATACTCATAAGACACAAGCTTGCGCGTTTACCTTTAAAAAGAACCCCTTTGTTGTATATCCTCAGTTTCAAGGCACTCCCTTTCTTGCCTCAGCTAGAATCGGAATCCTCGGAGTCGACATATCGAGTGACGTGCAGTTTCGTGGTCACTTGGAAAAGAAGGCCTCTAAAAAGCTTGGCGTGTTCAGCATAGCGGGACAGTATTTCATGCCGGCACACCGCCTGCAACTTTACAAGGCGCAGGTTCGGCCTCACATGGAATACTCTTCCCATCTCTGCGCAGGGGCTGTCACTGGGGAGCCAGTGCCAGCTCCTTCCACTTGACCGCATCCAGCGCAGAGCGGCTCGAATCGTCAACGACCGAATCCTTTTCGATCAACTCGATTCATTGGCACTGCTAAGAGTTGTTGCATTCCCTTGCATTTTCTTTCGCATTTACCATTGGCAGTGCTCTGAGGAATTGTTCGAATTAATCCCAGTCACCAAATTTTACGAACGTACATCGCGGCAGATCTTCCTATACCATCCACATCATCTGAATGTTTGGCGGTCCACCACCGTGCGATTTAGAAGATGTTTTCTTCCTCGAACAAGTTGCTTGTGGAGTCGATTTCTATTAGAGATTTTTCCGCACTGAGACGACTTAGGGACCTTCAAGAAAAGAACCTACTCCTTTTTAAAAGCCCGGCAACGCACCTGCAATTATCCAGGTTCCCCTGGTTTTGCAATTGTTCATGGGCGGCGGTAGTCACTAACCATCAGGTGAGCCGCATGCTCGTTTGCCCCCTCTCCTATAGAATAAAAATATATGGGCTTCTTTTTTAACACGTGGAGAAATTCTTATAATGTATATTAACAAAACTATTGGTAAATCCAATTGAGCATGCCTTCGCATTAAAAAATTACGTATAGCATGATTATACGAATTTTTTTAAAAGAGTTTAAATACACACAAGTATTCACTAATAACCTTATTATATATACTTCAAATTTTCCGATAATTTAATGTCAAACTTGAATTAGAAAAATTTGGAAAATCCAAAGTGCACGACTCATAATGCTCATATGGTCATCATAATTATCATCATTCATGTAACTCCAAAAAGTCAAAGACGTATTCAAGTATAAATATTACATCCAACTTACTTTTAGTACGTACCACTATTATTTATTCTGTGCTTTTAAAATATTGTAATAAAAATATCTGATTATTATAATAATCAAGTATGTATGAAATTTGTTTTTCAAATATTTTGTATTTTTATTTTTACAGTGATATTTTGAGCCGCTGAAATCAACGAAAACAGTATCCACTCACAACGGCGGTTGACGCCGAACTAAGTGAGTGAGGCACAGGCAGTCTCTATTTACTAAAATAAATTCTAATACAAGGCTGCGAAAACACCGAAAATTTCGTCATTTTGGAGCCGAAAAATATTAATTATAGCTAAACAAAACAAAATTACACTGCCATTTACATTCAGTGGCTTCCCACATGATAGATGAAGAAATTAAAAAATAGAGTGAGTTAAACAATTGATAGTTTCAAAAGTTATCGTGTTTACAAGCCTTGAGGACTTAATTAATCCACACCATAAGTAACCACTAAAACCCCTTTTTTTATGTAAAAATAGCAATTAATCGATTTAAAAAAAAATATATGTATAAGTTCAACAATCATTTATATTAATGACAATGTGCTTTTTATATCATTTATATGTATAGTCCCACCAACTTATCTGTGAACTGACAGCTGCGGCAAAATTGTGAACTACAGCCGCCATTTAATCAAATGTCACTCGATACGTTATTGTTTTGAGAGTTTATAGAAAAATAAAAAAATGCCGAAAACCATTGAAAGTGATGCCCGAGACATTATTTTAAAAAGTATTAAACTTTTATGAGCAAGAAGCTCGAGGGCAAGCACCGATGATGCCTTTCAATTAGGTCTATAAAGACTATCAGCTGCTACAGGTCAGTATTGCTATGTTTGTTCCTTCCTTTCGTATTTCCGATAAATGCATTGCTTAATGCAATTCATTTCTTTTTTAGATGTTAGTCAAGGATTCATTTCCAAAATAGTTAAAGAACCGGGAAACCGCATAAACCGCAGGAACGCAAATTACAACTCACGGTAAAAAAGGCATAAAGGAATATTATTTAATTAAAGTTTAATTTGTTCAATTATGATATTTTTGTTTCTTCTTGTTCTTGGACATATATCTGTTTAAATATGTGTTCTAGTCTTTTTATTCGGTGACTAATTTATTACCCTAGTATGTGGACTCTATCTAGGAATATAAGACCCTTAGATGGGAATATTCCCGAACTGGCAACACTTCAGCGCAGAAGCGCCAAGCTGTCAGTTCACAGATAAGTTGGTGGCACTATACACAGTCAGGTCATAAGTATTGTCACACAGTAAAAACTTTTCTTTTAGAATGCTGGCCACAAAAAAGTTTATTGAATTCGAATTTCGAATTGTTCATGAAAATAAAACTGTATACTGCTTAGAATTTAACTCATTTTTAAATATGGAGTGGACGCTTAAAGAAGACCGTGTTGCAGTTATTGCGTTGCATCGTTGCGGTTACGCGCCAGTTCAAATTTTTGACATACTGAAAAATTTTAATATAATCAAAAGATTCGTTTATCGTACCATCAAACGATACAATGAAGACTCTAGTGTAGATGACAGGTCAAGAAGTGGTCGCCCTCGGTCTGTTTAGGACTCCAGCAGTGATTAAAGCTGTGAAGGCGCGAATTTAAAGAAATCCCAAACGTAAGCAGAAACTGTTGGCCCTTCAGATGGGGTTAAGCAGAACCACGGTGAAAAGGGTGTTAAATAAAGACTTAGGGCTTCGGGCATATCAAAGAAAAACAGGACATCGTTTGAATGCTCGTCTAATGGACCTGAGACTGAAGAGATGCCGCGCTTTGTTGAAGCGGTACGCGGGAAAAAAATATCGGGAAATTCTTTATTCGGATGAAAAAATTTTTACCGTAGAAGAGAGCTACAACAAACAAAATGGATAAGTTGTACGCACACAGTAGTGAAGAAGCGAGCAACCGTATTCCGCGTGTCCAACGGATCATTTTCCATCCTCACTCATGGTATGGTTGGAAGTTTCTTATTGGGGCTTAACAGAGGTACATTTTTATGAGAAAGGTGTAAAAACGAATGCAGTTGTGTATCAAAATACAGTCCTGATGAACCTTTTGGAACCTGTTTCTGTTATACCATGTTCAATAATAGGCACTGGATATTCCAACAAGATTCGGCGCCAGCTCATAGAGCGAAGAGCACACAAGTCTGGCTGGCGGCGCGTGAAATCGACTTCATCCGGCACGAAGACTGGCCCTCCTCCAGTCCAGATTTGAATCCGTTAGATTACAAGATATGGCAACACTTGGAGGAAAAGGCGTGCTCAAAGCCTCGTCCCAATTTGGAGTCACTCAAGACATCCTTGATTAAGACAGCCGCCGATATTGACATGGACCTCGTTCGTGCTGCGATAGACGACTGGCCGCGCAGATTGAAGGCCTGTATTCAAAATCACGGAGGTCATTTTAAATAAACTTTAGTGTCATAAAAATCTATATTTTGTTAAGTTAATTTTGGTATATAAATGGTTTACATAATGAATAAACTTGTTTCAATTATTTTATATTAAACATGTGACAGAATTTATGACCTGACTAGGTATAATATGATTGCTGGATACGATTTCATGCGACGAAACGTTGGAATCTTGATTTTTAGGAGCTAGTAAAACATACCTACGCACATTGCGCTCATCATCATTCATCATTATCATCATTACAACCTTTCATAAGTCCACTGCTGAACATAGGCCTCCCCCAAGGAATTCCACAAAGCACGGACCTGAGCCACCTGCATCCATCGACTTCATGCATGTCTTAACAGGTCGTCACTCCATCTCGTGGTGGGTCGCTCTACACTTCGACTACCGGTACGAGGCTGCCACTCAAGAACCTTTCTTCCCCATCGGTTCTCGGTTCTTCGAGCTATATGGCCGGCCCACTGCCACTTGAGCTTACTAATCCATTGGTCTACGTCGGTTACTCTGGTTCTACTGCGGATATCCTCATTTCTAAGTTTATCACGCAGAGAAACTCCGAGCATAGCACTCTTCATAGCTTACTGAGCGACCTTCAGCTTCCTCATTCGGCCAGCAGTGAAGGACCACGTCTCAGATCCGTTAGTCATCACTGGCAACACGCACTGGTTGTACAATTTCGTTTTAAGGTTTTGAGGTATGTCTGACCAGAAGATGTGCCGTAGTTTCCCGAACGATGCCCAGCCGAGTTGAATCCGTCGATTGACCTCTCGGTCGAAGTTGGACTTACCTATTCGAACTATTTGTCCCAGGTAAACCTACTCGTCAACAACCTCGAGCTTAGTGCTTCCAACAACTACCGGCATAGGTGTGACATGGACATTAAACATAATCTTTGTTTTGTCCATGTTCATCTTAAGACGTTGGGAGACACTATTGAAGTCATGGAGCATAGTGCTTAGGTCCTCCAGCGATTCTGCCATAAGTACTATATCGTCGGCAAATCAAAGGTGAGTGATGTACTCGCCATTGATGTTAAATACAGTATCCTTTCCAGTCCAGAAGCTTGAAAACGTCTTCCAATGCAGCGGTGAAGAGTTTCGGGGATATAACGTCACCTTGTCTTACACCTCTCTGCAATTGGATTGGTTTCGTACTCTGGTTCTGTACTCGGATAGCCATCGTTGCTCTACTGTACAAGCACTTCAGTACTTCGATATACCGACAGTCAACTTTGGCACCGCTGAAGGGACTGCAGCACCGCCCAAATTTCGACGGAATCAAAAGCTTTCTCATAGTCCACATACGCTAGGCATAGTGGCAAATAGTACTCCTCGGAGTTCTGTACAACTTGCCGAAGGGTATGTATGTGATCTATGGTGTAAAAGCCCTTTTGGAAACCGGCTTATTCGGGAGGCTGAAAGTCGTCAAGTCTGCGCGCGAGATGATTCGTAATGACTCTCGAAAACAGCACGTAGACGCGGCTCAGAAGGGAAATCGGTCTGTAGTTCTTCAAGAGAGCATTGTCACCTTTCTTGAAGAACAAGACCACCACACTTCTGCTCCACGCCTCCAGTGAAACGCGACCATGGAGGACGGAATTAAAGAACCTCTGAAGGACTTCCAGTACAGGTTTTCCACCCGCTTTTAGAAGCTCCGCTTTAATTCCATCCTCGCCCGGGGACTTGCCGTTTTTAAGGTGCCATTTTAATCTCGCTCAGACTGACGTCCAGGATATTTTCGGAATAGTGTCGGATAAGACTCGCTCTTGGATCGTTACTCACACTTGCGTGTGGCTCCAATGTTGACGTGTACAGCTGTCCATAGTACCTCTCAATCTCACTCAAAATCTCAGGTCTCGCGGAAACGATGCTGCCACACTCGGTCTTCAGCTTTGACAGTTGGCTCTTTCTGGCAGACATTCATGCGCTCGGCATGGAATAAATAAACCTCTTAATATGTTTCAACTTGCTGCATCGATATAACAAGCAAAGGGTAGCAAGGCATTAAATAGGGTAGCGGGAGTGTAATATAAATGCAGACTACTAATTTATAGAATATAATGGGATTAAATGGACGGGAATGGAACAGAAAAGAACAGCTTGAAATAAATTCTATTCAATTTTGAAGAGAAACAAGAAAACTTATTGAAAGTCATTTATGCTTTTACTACTAGCTTGGAAAAATACTTTTTCAGTCCTGAGACGAACCAGGAAGAAACAGAAAGGTGTTTTTTAAATATGAATTTACAATACAGTATGATTAATTACAATTAAATATGAAAAATTTTGGAATATCATGATAGCAATGACCTCACTCCCAGGTATTGTTATTATTAATTATGTACTTTTTATTAATATAGTAACCCGTAATAAGAATCGTAATAATATGAATACCTTGTTTCCTTTCTTTACAAAATGAAATGTTGGTTCGTTAAAAGGACGATATAACGATCGTTGGAGTAATTTGTTAACAGTAAATAGAGACAAGAAAATTGCTCCAAAATTTTAATTTTTTTATAGGATGGGTGACAAATGAGCACACAGTCCACCTGATGGTAAGTGGTTGCTGTGACCCATAGACATCTACGTCTATCCTCGATTACGAATCATAATGCAGAAGCGTTGTCACGCGTGAGGATTAAGATGGAATGTGTCGTTTACAGTAAAAAGGATCTCCAGTTCTCTACATTCACCATACGAAACACTGCAGCATTAAGCTGCTATTTATTTTACGCTAGTATTCTGTGAGAGCGTGGTCCTTCCTTACTCGAGCCGACCCATTCCTGCTACAACCATAATATAGCTGCGGCATGGCTCTAACCCACGTATAATATTATTTATATAGACTTAGTGTGACAAACGAACACACAATCCATCTGATGATAAGCGAATTCTTTGGCCCATAGACATCTTACCTACATGTATCACGTGTCTGAGCCGCATGACATGAAAGAACACCTAGTTCAAGCATTTTAGATAGCAATGTATAGAAAAATTGGCTAAATTAATGGAGTATTTTTATCTATCTTTTTATGCACATTATTTAAACAAGAAAACACTGAAATAAGTTGTTTCTCTTTTAAATAAAATATTATATTATGTCCTTTAGTCATACATATCATGGCAGTAAGTGGGAAATTATTGAAAAAAATAAATTTTAAAAAACGATAAATGATAAAAAAATGTTCATATTTCGTGAAAGATTGCGCGGAAATTATAAGTAATATCGCTTTTGCATGTAAATCAACGCAGTATTGTTTATTCTAGCTTAAAGTATATTTAAATGCTAGTTGGTCTTATCTCTGACCCACCTTACCGAAATCAAACCACGCCGTCGCTGACACTGATACGCTGACACTGTTAGCGATTGAATTCATAGAGGTCATCCATAAAAAGTGGTCCAGTTAGGTTAAAATCCTTAAAATATGTGTTATTTTATAAAAATCGAACATCAAAATTACAGCCCATCACTAGTCTACTGTACTCTTTATAAACGCGGTTACGTTTACTTATAACAATAATAATTCAGTTAATAAGCCACAAGTTTATTAAAAGCAACGTTGTAAGGTGGAAAATTTCAGGCGTAATTTTCTTGTTTCATTTTATTGTTTAAGAAATTACGCCAAAGATCGTTATATCATCCGTTTCACGAAAATACATTTTTGTGGACGATAATTAATTTTGTAAAAAGAGGAAACATGTAATTATATTGAAACAACTGGTATATACTCGTATTTAGCTCAGGAGTTTATTTGCTTGCTATTTTTAAAGGTTTCGTTTGTCAGTCTGTCTGTATGTCCGGTCTAATCTCATTAATTTTTTTATTTTTTTTATTGCGTTACATGTGACTTAGTGACTAAACAACAACATGCAAATTCTAACAATCAAATGCACCTCGAAAGGCATAGCAATGAACAGGAGAGGGGCAAACACTTAAAAATTATTTTCCTCAATGTATTCATTAATTGAATAATAACTTTTTTTAATAAGTATATCTTTTAAAAATCTTATGAATTTATTAATATTTGTTTCGGCTTTTATGTATTCCGGCAATTTATTATAAATTTTTATTGACATCGGATAAGGACCTGTACTGTGTAATGTTAATTTCGATTTTGTTTGCAAAAGGTTATTCTTATAGCGAGGTATGTTGTGTCGGGGCGCGTCTATGATTTTGGTGTAAAAATTTGGGTATCTTTATACAAACTGTACGGTCCAACCGTACATTTCTGCTGCGTTAACATTTTACGCAATATATAGCGATTGCATTGCGTAGTTTGACAATTAGAAAAAATGAGTTAGTTCACGTTTTCACCGTAACCGCGACGGACGCGAACTCATCAACATAACATTTAACATTAACATTTATCATTATTCAACATATTTTAATATTATATTTTTACTTGTTTATTAAACTGTTTTAACATAAAATTTAAATTATTATTGAACATTCGTCCAATACCCGAACATTTTTGGTCCTTCGAACCGGATTTGAACCAGCGACCTATGGATGTAAAGTGAGAGTCGTACACATCCCTACTTTACAAATTCCGAATACGACATTGCAAGGGAGCATTAAAACTCGGTAAAAGAAATCATTAATCAGCAGTATCAGGATTTCCTGGCTAGCCAGAAATATTATCCAGCCCTTGAAGGCAAAACAAGTCAACAGGGGGAACAGCGTGGATTAGGTGAGCCGTCTTCAGTAAGGGTCGTCGGAACCGCAAGAGGCTCTCCGCCCACAGGCACATCGAGGAGCAACAAGTAAGTTAGATGACATTTTGCGCAAACAATATATTAATTTTAAGGCATTTAAAAGGTCTGTTAGTTGCATAAACATTAGATAACATTACGGAAAAATGGGAATTCGAAGATTCTTTAAAAACATTAGAGTCGCGGTGGTCGGCTATAGATTCCCTGCATTGGGAAATTGATCATGATCTCAATGGGGACGACGAAGAATATGTAACTACTTTTAGTGTGTATGAACAGGAGTTTATGGATTTGAAGAGAAAACTCAATTCCAAAATGTGGTCTGTCAATCACCGGGAAAACTGTACGCCCAGAATGGATATCCCTACATTTAACGGCAATTATAACCAGTGGATACCATTTAAAGATCTTTTCACAAAGACTGTTCACAACAACCCGTCGCTTTCAAATGCTCAAAAAATGCAAGTAAGCTTCAAGGGGATGCAGAGCGTTTAATACAGCATTTGAATATTAGTTCAGAAAATTACGTAACTTGTTGCGAAATGCTGAGTCATAGGTTTGACAACAAGCGACGAATTTTCGTATCTCACATTAGCTTATTGCTTGGTTTCCCTAATATTCAGCAGCAGGCTGTAAATCAAATTAAAAAATTACATGATACAACTTTAGAATGTTTAAACGCAATTAAAAACTTAGGCGTAGACATTAACACATGGGATCCGCTGCTAGTATACATATTGTCGCAAAAATTAGACATGGAAACATATACAGGATACATAGAATCGCAAAAAAGGCCCAGAGATCTACCCGTTTTACAGGAGTTTCTGGACTACTTAGAAAGCAAATTTACAACACTTGAATTATGTCGGCGAAAACAAGAAAATACATCAAAATTAAACGTTTAGTCTCAATATAACTTCAATAATTCATCATCGAGTAATAATTACTAAAAGCCATTCAATTTTAATCACAATACGACAAAGAAACATATTGCAAAATCATATAACGTTACTGGAATCAAATGTCCTCTTTGTAATGATGATCATGGCATTTATAATTGCAAAACATTTTTAGCAATATCAAATGGAATTAAATTAAAAACCACCAATTAATTAAAACTTTGCATAAATTGTTTATTTAGCCACAACGGAAATCCATGTATTTCAACACAAAGGTGCCGTAAATGCTTGCAGAAACATAATACTCTGTTACATGACGTGTGCACAAAGTCCATATCCGGTACACAGGTTGCGAAAAAACCTATCGAGTCCATTACAAACACTTTGCACGTGTCACAAAATAATTTTGGAGGAGAAGTTTTGTTATCGACAGCTTTGGTGAAAGTTAAGGCGTTACATGGAACCTATCAGATCAAAAGGGCGTTGATAGATCAAGGATCCCAAATATCGCTCATTTCGGAAAATGCCGCACAAACCTTAGGCCTAAAAAGACAGCACTGCAAGGGAGTTATATATGGCGTTGGGGAAAAAGAAAACACTTGCAAAGGCATGTTAAATATCACGTGTACATCCATGTTTAATGATTATTCTTTCAGCACTCATGTTTATATAATGAACAACTTAATTAAAGATTTGCCAAACCAATCGTTCGCAAAGCCTTCATTGCCATTTATAGAAAACATAAACTTGGCTGATCCTGAGTTTTATAACAGTCGTCCCGTGGACTTACTCTTCGGTACTGATATTTATTCTATGATCATGTTAAGTGGCATTCCAAAAGGAAATTCATCTCAGCCTATCGCACAACAAACGCAGCTAGGGTGGTTGTTGTGTGGTAATGTTAAAACATTTCAATGTAATGTTATCACAAAGGACATTGAAAACATTCAGAAATTCTGGGAAATAGAACAAATAACGGAACATCCAGAGTTGTCCTTAGAAGAACAGCATTGTATACAATACTATACTTCAACTACAAAACGTCATGAAAATGGTCGTTATGAGGTTAGGCTACCCCTAAAACCCGAAATTAAAACAAAATTGGGATCAACAAAATCAATGGCAATTGCATAGTTTCGGAATTTGGAAAGAAAACTTGTAAAAAATGATAATTTCGCGGAAAAACATAAAGCCTTTATTAAAGAGTATGAACAATTGAATCATATGAATCAATCAGACGGTCATACGATGCCGGAGTGTTATCTTCCTCACCACGGTGTAGCGCGTGCCGAGTCAATGACCACAAGCCTCCGGGTCGATTTAATGTATAAAGGGCCTAATTTACAACAAGATTTACAGTGTTTATTATTAAAATGGCACCAATATAAATATGCTTTCACCGCTGATATTGAGAAAATGTATCGGCAGATTATGATAAATGAACATGACCAGCGTTACCAGAAAATTATTTGGAGGGAGTCACCGGAACAACCTTTGCAATCATATCAACTTAGCACAGTTACATATGGCACCAAGTCTGCACCATTTTTAGCAATGATGACGTTAAAACAGCTAGCAGAAGACGAACAGGCCACCTACCCGGAAGCATCATCGGTTTTAAAAGAGGCTTTTTATATGGACGATCTCGTCCATGGAGCTCATAGCGTTCAGCAAGGTAGAAATTTAGTTAACGACTTAAACACATTATTAAAATTAGGAGGATTCACTTTGAGAAAATGGGCGTTGAATAACAATGAACTGCTTCATACCTTAGGAAAAAGTCAGATCAAAGAAGAAAACATAATTTTTAATTTTAAAACTGAACACGCAACAAAGACTCTCGGACTCTGTTGGTTAAACAACAAAGACACCTTTACTTTCTGCTGTAATATGTCTAGTCAAGAAATTAAGCCCACAAAAAGATGTTTGCTTTCGAAAATTTCAAAATTATATGACCCATTAGGCTGGTTGGCACCTATTTCAACAAAATTAAAAATATTATTTCAAAATGTATGGAAGTTAAATGTTTCTTGGGATGAAAAAATACCAGAAAACATACAACAAGAATGGCGGAAAATTCGGAGCGATATGAATGATATTCAAGAACTTGAGATCCCTCGATGGATAGGGTGTAAGGAAAATGAAGTTATCGAGTTACATGGTTTTAGTGACGCATCAGAACATGCCTTTGCCTGCGTCGTTTACGCAAGGACGAAAAACCAACCTGAAGCAATACTTTTAGCGGCCAAAACACGACTCGTACCAAATAAAAAAGAGATATCATTGCCTAGATTAGAATTAAATGCTGCTCATTTATTATGTCAATTGATAAATAAAATAAAACAATGTATGTATCAACATAAAATTGAGATATATGGATGGACGGACTCCATGGTCGTCTTAGGTTGGCTTAATGGGGATCCAAGTCGTTGGAAAGCTTTTGTTGCGAACAGAGTAAAATATATTACTACAATTATAGCTGCAAGCCATTGGAGTTACGTTAAGTCTAAAGAAAACTCCGCGGATGCTGCAAGTAGGGGGCTATACGTATCACAACTTAAAAACAACCAATTATGGTGGCACGGACCCACATGGCTACAAACATTTTCTTACCGACCTAATGAAAAACAACTTTATCAAACAAAAGAAGAAATTCTATTAAAACAAACAAATTTTATACAGAAGGACATACATAACAATATTATATATACATTATTAAATAAATTCAGTTCATTTACAAAAATAACTCGTATTGTAGCATGGATATTACGTGTTTTGACACCTAAGCAGAAACGTAAACAATGGCCTAGCTACCTTACGTTACGGGAACTGAAGCATGCAAAATAAGTTATTATTAAACATGTTCAGGAAAACAATTTTCAAATGGATATAGAATATTTATATAAGTACAACACAGTGCATACGAGTAGCAAATTACGGAGTTTGAATCCGGTATTAAGTGAGGGAATACTTAAGGTTGGAGGAAGATTAAAAAACGCTAACATCCATCAAGATATGATGCACCCTATATTAATACCTCATAAAAGTAGATTGACGGATCTTCTAATAGATCATGCACATAACATGACATTTCACGGTGGTCCTCGACTTACTTTAGGTTGGTTACGTCACAAATATTGGATTGTAGAAGGCAACAGAGCCGTTAAATTACGTTTACGAAACTGCGTCAAATGCAGAAAAAACAGTCCCTCTACACAACATCAATTAATGGCTGATTTACCAGAGTCAAGGGTTAATCCAGCACCACCCTTTCAACACACAGGACGTTGATTATACGGGTTTCGTTGAAATAAAGTCAAGTAAAGGACGAGGAGTAAAAACTACCAAAGGATATATAGCAGTTTTTGTGTGTATGGTTACCAAAGCCATACACTTGGAATTAGTATCGGATTTGAGCACCTCAGCATTTTTATCAGCACTTCGTCGCATGGCATCGAGAAGAGGAGCTCCACGTCATATCTACAGTGATAACGGCTCAAACTTTGTAGGCGCTAATAGGATCCTGCAGGAAGAATACCAACAACTTCAACACATATTTAACAACAACCTTTTGATGGAGCTTTCAGAGTTGAACATCGAATGGCATTTCAATGCTCCCTCGTGGCCAAGCGCTGGAGGTTTATGGGAGAGAGCTGTGCGTATTTTAAAACATCATCTGAAGCGTGTGGTTGGTGATCAAAAGCTAACATACGAAGAATACTCGACAGTATTGAGTCAGATAGAAGCGTGCTTAAACTCAAGACCCTTGTGTCCGCTAACTGAAAACGTGGAAGATTTGGAGTTCTTGACACCTGCACATTTTTTAATAACAAATGTAGGCTCCACCATAATAGAAACGCCTGAAGATGCAAGGACAAGATGGTAGCTAACAAAACAAATATTTAAAGATGTGTGGAAAAGGTGGAAAGCGGAATACCTTACTCAATTATCTAGTAGGAGTAAGTGGCTAAGACCGCGACCAAATATGAAAATCGGTGATATGGTCATCATTCAAGACGACAACTTACCAACAGGAAAATGGGCGATGGGGCGAGTAGTAGAACTTCACCCAGGTAACGATGGACATGTAAGAGTTGTAACATTAAAAACAAAAAACGGTAATCTTAAAAGGCCGGTCAGTAAACTGTCATTACTACCCATTGAACTATTATCACAACAAAATGAACAGAAAGACAGGTCGAGCAACTTTATACAGAAAATAATCCATAAACAAGAAAACATGCTAAAAGGCACCCGCTCCAAATTCAGCTCTATTGTTACGAGTTTAATGTTTTTTATAGGTTTAATTACACCTGCATTTAGCACAAGCTCATACAATATTACAACTTTTAACAATAACCAGTCTATTTACTTCGATCCGATAGGTAAAATGCAGATAATCCAAGATAAATGGACACTTATTGTGTATTACAATTTAGATCCTTATTGGGAAGGAATTAAAGCATTTGAAATATTTTTAAAACATTTAAACGAAAGATGTATGAACATAAACGCAGATCACTTATGTCATATGATATTGTTACAACTACAGCACGAGTTCTCGGAACTGCAATATAACAATGAGCTGCTATTAAATCAGCATTTCGTCGGACACTCCAGACAGCGACGGGGACTTGTGAATGGAATAGGCTACTTGGCAAATAGTTTGTTCGGCGTATTGGACGAACGTTTCGCGGAACAGTATAGTAAGGATATTGAACTTGTCAGACAAAACCAAAACCATTTATTGAATTTAAAACTCAAACCTTTTACCAGTTTGCTGTGATTGTTCTGATAATCTTGCCAATACGATTCCAAAACCTCAAGTTTTCTTTTAAAATAATCTATTGTTTTTACGTTCTGACCCATCTTTTTTAATATTGACACCAATTTTACGAATAGCTCCTACAATCTCAACCTGATTAGCGTGTACGTTTTCCATGTTGTTACTAAAATCAAAACTGTTAAAAAAGGAAAGATCTTACTTTGACACTGCTTATTACTGCTGATGCTGCTGCTGCTGCTGCTGCTGCTGCTGACCAACTTGCCGACACGTGGATTCTTGACCTGGAAAAGCTGCTGTTTTGCCAAGCCAAATGTTGAGGATGTTGAACAAGATGACCACTGTTATGTTTGAGTTCGCTAGTTCTCACTGTCAGCTCACTGTCCTTGAAACACGCGAGGGTGCAATTCACTTTTCAAACAACCAAAAATGTTTATTTTTCGCTCGAAGGACCAAAAATGTTCGGGTATCGGACGAATATTCAATAATAATTTAAATTTTATGTTAAAACAGTTGAATAAACAAATAAAAATATAAGATAAAAATATGTTGAATAATGCTAAATGTTAATGTTAAATGTTATGTTGATGAGTTCGCGTCCGTCGCGGTTACGGTGATAACGTGAACTAACTCAGTTTTTCTAATTGTCAAACTACGCAATGCAATCGCTATACCTAGGTGGATTGAAAAGTACTCGGCCTAACACAGATCCATTCAATTCTAAAAATCAAATCTACCCACATTATTTAGTTCAGTTCAGACTAGTTCATTGTGTGAAGTTTGAAACGTGTGCGATAATTAGTTGTGATTTTATAAATTTATTAACAAAGTAATCGGACATAATTTCCGCGAATGGAGCAAATCGAGCAGCGTGCCGTCATTAAGTATCTCCATAAGAAGGGGCTATCATCAAAAGCCATCCACGATGACATGGTCAGTACATTAGGCGATTGTGCTCTGTCATATTCATCCGTCAAAAATGGATAGCAGAATTTAAGCGTGGTACAGAGAGTGTGAGAGATGAACCCCGCTCTGGAAGGCCTTCAACGTCAACTACTGACGAAAATATTAAAAAAGTACTTGATTTAATAATGGGAGGCCGCAGATTAAAAATTAGAGAGATAGCCGAGATTATAGGCATCTCTTATGAACGAACTCAAAACATCATTGTCAACGAGTTGGGTTTCCACAAGGTGTCTGCGAGGTGGGTTCCGCGACTGCTTTCAGTTGAACAAAAAAGGACGCGATTGACTATTTCATGCGACTGTTTGGAGTTATTTGAAGCCGATGCAGATGATTTTTTGAATCGTTTTGTTACTATAGACGAAACATTACTGTACACCGAAAACAAAACAACAATCAAAACAGTGGAGAAGACCTGGTTCACCACCCCCTAAAAAGGCTAAGTCGATTTTGTCGGCAAATAAGGTGATGGCTTCAGTATTCTGGGACTCGAAAGGTGTGATTATGATTGATTATCTTGAAAGGGGTCAGACTATAAACTCTGATTTCTACTGCACCATACTACGTCGTTTACGAGAGGAAATAAAAGAAAAACGTCGAGGAATGCTCAGAAGAAAAGTCCTGTTTCATCAAGATAACGCCCGTGTTCACACGTCAGTACAGTCAATGGCTGAAATTCACAACTGTGGCTTTGACTGTTACCGCATCCGCCGTATTCACCTGATCTGGCACCATCAGACTTCTTTCTGTTCCCTAACCTAAAAAAGCACTTGGGAGGTCAAAGATTTTCGACAAACGACGAGGTCAAAGCAGCTGTAGACGCATATTTTGACTCTAAGGAAGAATCATTTTTTTTCAAGGTCTAAATGCTTGGAAGGGGAGGTGGCAAAAGTGTATTGAACTTGATGGTGATTATGTAGAAAAATAAAAATATAACTGATTTAGTATGTGTTTATTTTCTTGGTTAGGCCGAGTACTTTTCAATCCACCCTCGTATATTGCGTAAAATGTTAACGCAGCAGAAATGTACGGTTGGACCGTACACAAACTTACATATTTCTAATATATATAGGCACGGTAATGTTAGAATATTGAGACTTTGAAAGTGAGGTCTGCAGCTTTCTCTTTGTTGGATATTTGCAAGTACGCGTATACATTTTTTTTTGTAAAATAAAAAGTTTGTGTGATTCTACACTGTTGCCCCACAGTATGACGCCGTAATTTAGCCACGCTTGGGCGTAGGCGTGATAGGCTGTCACTGCCGTTTTTTAAATTTGTAGTTTTTTTTAATTCTCTTAAAGCATATATAAGTTGTGATAATTTTAACTTATTTCTTTAAATATGTGATTTAAAATCAAAATTAACATATAATTTATGTCTAGTTCATGTTTTTTGTCGTAGTCTGAATTGTATTAATTTAGTTTTTTTGAAATTGACTTCTAAATTATGATCGCTTAGCCATTGTTTTACTTTGTTTCTAATTATGTGGATTCTTTCATTAAGTTTGGTACCATTGATGTAAGGAAACACAACGGAAAAATCGTCGGCAAACATCACACAAAGCTCTTCAATAATCTTAGAGAGGTCATTGATGTAAATAAGGAAGAGGACACATCCGAGTACGGACCCCTGAGGGATAGAGTCTCGCACAGGCTAGGCCCTCGACCTGACACATGTTATGGTTTTTGAATCTTGATCTACATTTTCTATTTCGACGTACTGTGAACGATTGCTGAGAAAGGAAGCAAACCATTTATGAGCTACACCACGGATACCAATGTCATAAAGTTTATTTAAGAGAATGTCATATTTAATTTTTTCATATGCTTTTGTCATGTCAAATAAAATTCCTATTGCGTATTTATGATCGTTTAATATGTTCAAGACTTCATTAAAATATTTAAATGTAGCCAGGGTTGTTGAGCGGTTTTTTCTAAAACCATTTTGGGCGTCGTCAAAAATATTATACGTTTCACAAAATGAATATAATCGTTTGAACATAGCTCTTTCAAAAATTTTCGAAATTACGGGTAAGAGTGCAATGGGTCGGTTGTTATTGGGGTCCATTTTTTTGTCATTTTTATGTATTGGCTCTATAATAGCAATTTTTAGTAGGTCAGGGAATACGCCTTCAGAAAAGGATTGGTTTATAATTAAAGTTAACAACGGGACTATTTCTTCGGCACATTTTTTAATAAGAGTGGACGGCAGCTCATCAACACCGAAGCTAGATATTAATTTTAGTTTTAGTTTTAATTTTAATTTTAGTTTTAATTTTAGGGATAGTCCAGACCGGTACAATTGAACCGATTGTTATCTTCAAAATTCAAACTTTAGAAATAGATAGAGAGCAATGACAGGAGGGGTCTATGCTACATTTTATCCAAAAAAATTAAAGATTTTTTTTTGAATATTCAAAAAATTTATATAATACATAAATAGTATTTGATGATCTTCAATTGAAATAACGCTACATAATAGATCCTATTTAGGAATAGGCGAGGTGGGTTGCACGTAGTAAAATAAATACAGATATGAATTAACTCCTTGTCACTTAGATTAGAGAAGGCATAATCAAAAGAATCTACATACATACTTGTAATTCTCAAACATGCGAAGTTAAATAATAAAAATGCTATTGAGTAATATTTCATAAATCATAATAATGTATGGAATATTTATTAATTCCTCTCTTAACAAAATGATTATCCTCCACAGTACACAGTAAGATGAGACCGGAAAATTGCGCTCAAAATTTTCCACATACCAACGTAAATTAAACTGCTTCTGAAATTTGTGGTTTATTTGGTAAAATTATAATTGTTATGTTTTAAGTAAACGCCACCAAGCTTTTTCTATAGGATAAGGGTGACTAAGGAGCACAGGGTCCACCTGATGGTAAGTGGTTGCTTTGACCCATAGACATCTACATATATGCTCTATTACAAATCAAAATGCAGATGCGTTTTCACCCGTGAGGACTAGGATGGAATGCCTCATTTCCAGTAAAAAGGGTCACCGGTTCTCTATACTCACCATACAAAACATTTGATGATACATGTTCCATAATATAGTATTTTAGTGAAAGTCAAGTGTGGCTAAAGGAGTATGAGTTACTCTCATACTTGTATAAATGCTATAAAAAGCAGTAAATCAGAAGTAGTAAGGGCTGAATCTGAATGATGGGGTGAGTAATGGTGTGATAAGAGAAAAGTGTGATTTTTATTATAGAAGAGAGGGAAAACGAGCATGCGGCTCACCTGATGGTAAGTGACTACCGCCGCCCATGAACAACCGCAACACCAGGAGAATTGCAGATGCGTTGCCGGCCTTTAAGAAAGGTGTAAGCTCTTTTCTTAGAGGTACCTAAGTCGTGTCGGTCCGGATAAATCGCCAGTGTTAAACAATTTCACAGAGAAGTTGTACGAGGAAGAAAACTCCTAGTAAAACGTACAGTCGTGGATCGCCAAGCATCCAGGTGGTGAGGATGGTAATGTAAAATTTGACCCGATGTGCGTTCGTGAAATTTGGCGGCTGGAATTAATCCGAACAATTCCTAAGAGAACTCCCCGTGGTAAATTCGATAGAAAATGCAAAGGGATGCAACATTCCTACGGTGTGCCAGTGTATCGAGCCGATCAGAAAGAACTCGGTCGTCGACGATTCGAATCGTTTTACGCTGGATGCGGTCAAGTGGAAGGAGCTGGCACTGGGGTGCCCCGGCCCAGAGATGAGAACAGTATTCCATGTGAAGCCGAACTTGCGCTTTGTAAAGTTGCAAAGCGATGTGTCGTTACGAAATACTGTCTCGCTCTGCTTAACACGCCAAGCCTTTTAGAGGCCAATTTGGTCCTTCCTTCCAAGTTACCACGAAACTGCACACTATACTATGTCGACGCCGAGGTACTTCGATATATCGACGCCGAGGATTCCTATGCTAGCTGAGGCAGAAAGGAATGCCTTGAAACTGAGGAGATACGACAAAGCGGTTCTTTTTAGCGGTAAACGCGCAAACTTGTGTCTTCTGAGAATGAACTGGACTAGATTTAGTCACCCCCAATCCGAGACTTTGTTAAGCAAAGACTCGACTTCAGACACAAGTTTGTCCCGGTACTCGGCGACGTTTTCCCGAGAAATATTGGCACGGCCGGTATATAAGGCATCACCAGTGCTGTCGTCTGCATAGCAACGAATGCTACCAGTTAGCAACATATCATTGATATGCAGGAGAAACAGCGTTGGTGATAGCACGCAGCCTTGTGGAGCACCAGCGTTGATAGGCTTGAAATCAGAGCATGCACTGTCTACTACGACCTTGATGCTCCGATCAGCAAGGAAACTGGTGATCCATTTGCACAATTTCTCGGGAAGTCCATAGGAAGGAAGCTTCGAAAGAAGCGCTTTGTGCCAGACCCGATCGAAGGCCTTTGCTATGTGCAAACCAAAGGCCAATGCCTCCCCGTTGGACTCTACTGCCTCCACCCATCTATGAGTCAGGTAGACTAAAAGATCACCAGCTGATTGACCCCGACGAAAATCGTACTGGCGGTCACTAATCAGCTGGTGATCCTCAATACCTTGAGGATCACCAGCTGATTAGTAACTGTATTAACTGCCAGCTCATAAGGTACCCCTTATGAGCTGGCAGTTAATAATGGATTCCATTATTTTAAAGAACAAGAAGGTGATGGCGATAGGCCTGTAGTTTGATGGGTCTGAGCGGTCGCCTTTTTTGATGAATCGGGTGGACCAAAGCTGTCTTTCATGAATTCGGGACTACGCCTTGGGAGTAGGTGTACCGAAAAAGATGCGTTAAAAGCGGTGCCAACTCCGGAGCACACATCTTCAGCACAATGGGAGGGACTCCATCAGGCCCACTCAACTTGCTGACGTCCAGGAAGAAAAGTGATTTGCGAACCGAGTGCTGTGTAAACCACACATCAGACACTCACATCGCGGGATGGTCTACAGTGTGTTCCCTCCGTCATCTAGAGTCGAGTTGGATGCAAAGAGAGAGCTCAACAGATCGGTATTCTCATTTGCGGCATGGGCCAGTGAGTCGTTTTCTCTGTGCAGAGATGGAAGAGATATCTGACAGAAGTTCCCTTAGACAGCTTTGGCGAGAGACCAGAATGCACGGGTTCCCGAAGGAAGGCGAAATAGCTTCTCGCCAATTCTTCTGACGTGCTCAGACCTTGCCTTCGCAATGACTATTTTGAAGGACCTGGAAGCGGAATTATACTTCTTTTTAAAAGCGCTGGTGTTTACATTCCGAGACGTTGATGCGTCAGCCCAGACCCGGTAGGACTTCTGCTTATAGCGTGATGCTATTTTGCAGGAGCAACCAAACCGTGCCTGGGATCTGCCTCTGATGGGCACCACAGAGGATGGAATAAACAGTTCTATGCGCTGAAGCACCACATTAGCATCAGAATCAGCAACAATGCTGGGGTCTTACGGCGAGAAGCAAACCCGCCCCCAAGGGTAGGATGCAAAAAAAGACCGCATCCAGTCCCTATCGGCCAACCACAAAAGTGCCACACACGGCGGCAAGCTGCAGATCGAAACTGCAATTGGAGCGTGAGTGGCACCGTACTCTGGGTCAGACAATGGTCCGAAGAGCCCAGAGGGGCATCGATGGAGACATGATATCCGTCCGGATGAGAGATCTGCAGAAGGTCCAACAGGGAAGGTACATGATTCTCCACATCTGGGATCCGCGTAGTCGAAGTAACCCGTTGTGTTCGACCATATGCCAAGGCAAAGTCATAGACAGATCTACCTGCATGATTAGTTAAAGGGGATCCTAGCCATTCAGCGTAGTGGGCGTTAAAATCACCGAATATCATGATCTCTGCGGATGGGACCTGTTATAGCACGGAGTCTGCAGCCATTTGAAAGTGGCCGATGAGTCGGTATGTGTCCGCATTACCGCTAGAGACCTATAGAGACACCCGAAGATGCGAGGATGATCATCGCTGTCTACTCGCAGCCATAGGATGGACAGTTTCGTACATTCAAGACTGTCGAGGCGTCAAAATTAGATGTTCTCTCTGACGTATACGCATACTCCAGCCCGGGGCACAAAGGAGTGTTCTAAAATGTACCCCGGGTAGGAGAGATATAAAGTATCAGCCGGAGAGGACACCTGAGTCTCGGTTAAAAAGAGCAAGGCTGGCTTCGCCTTCTCTACATGGTAATGGACAGTGTTAAAGTTGGAATGAAGTCCCTTGATGTTGCAAAAATTCACAGATAGCATGACAGGGGTTGGATTGGTTTTTTTGCTTTATTGCTCCGCTTGCCCCGAGCAGTATTAGTCGCGAGCGGAATTTTTCCCGGTGATTTGTGATTTACTAAGAGATGATGTTCCCAGCCGAGTTAGATCCATCAATAAACCTTTTTGGTCGAAGTTGGACTCATGTAGTCCGATAGGTTGTCATAGTTAAAAAAATCTGGTTAGAATAAAAGAGTCTAATAATCTCAGATCAAAGCATGCCACGGGGTGTAAATTAGGATATATATAAATATATATATCATCATCATTACAGCCCGTCATAAGTCTACTGCTGAACATAGGCCTCCACCAAGGAATGCCACAAAGCACGGTTGCACAAAGTGCACAAAGCAAGCTGCCACTCGACAACCTTTCTTGCCCATCGGTTGTGGGCTCTTTGAGATATATGGCCGGCCTTTTGCCACTTCAGCTTACTAATCCGTTGATCTATGTCGGTAACTCCTGTTCTACTGCGGATATCCTCATTTCTAAATATATCACTCCAAGCGTAGCCTGTTCCATAGCTCGACGTGGTCAATGCTGGCCGTGTAAGGACCTTGAGCATCCTAACACGGTCAGCAGTGAAGGACCACATCTCAGATCCATAAGTTATCACTGACAACACGCACTGGGTGTACAATCTTGTTTTCAGGTTTCGATATATATCTGACGAGACGATGTGTCGTAGTATCCCGAACGTTGCCCAGCCTAGTTGAATCCGTCGATTCACGTCTCGGTCGAAGTTGGACTTACTTAGTCGGACTATTTGTCCCAAGTAAACATACTCGTCAACAACTTCGAGCTTAGTGCTCTTAATAACTACCGGCGTAGGTGTGTCATGGACATTAAACATGATCTTTGTTTTGTCCATGTCCATCTTAAGACCTATCCGTTGGGAGACACTATTGAGGTCATTGAGCATAGTGCTTAGGTTCTCCAGCAATACTACCATAAGGAGTATATCGTCGGATAATCGATCTTGATTAATGTACTTACCATTGATGTTGATTCCGTATCCTTTCCAGTCCAGTAGCTTGAAAACGTCTTCCGATGCAGCGGTAAAGAGTTTCGGGGTTATAACGTCACCCTATCTTACACCTCTCTGCAGTTGTATAGGTTTCTTACTCTGATTCTGTACTCAGATTGTCATCGTAGCCCTACTGTACAAACACTTCAGCACTTCGATATACCGATAGCTGATACCATTTAATCGTATTATAAAATCGTTTTATAGACATGTTTACTATCGGGAACCGAATACATGATAACACTAAAGAATGTAAACCAACAGCATCACTACCCATCTCAAGGTAACACTGGACAGCCTCTCGGCAACACGATCTTCCTAGTCTATACTTCGTAGAATTACCGACTGATCCTTTTTAGTCGCCTGCGTGGTAATTTATACTTTTTTTTTTATAGAAAAGGGGTGACAAACGAGCACACAGTCCACCTGATGGTAAGTGGTTGCTGCGGCCCATAGACATCTACATCTATACTCTATTATAAATCAAAATGTAGATGCGTTGTCATCCGTGAGGACTAAGATGGAATGCCTCATTTCCACTAAAAAGGGCCTCCGGCCACCTGCACTTACCAAGAGAAACGCAGAGGTAAATCTCTACTTCACGCTGGTTTTCTGTGAGGTCGTGGTACCACCCCGGTTCGAGCCGGCCCATCCGTGCGACAGGAAAAGCTGCCGCGTTGCTCTACCACAAGTACCTTTACTGCTAATTCGGGTGGGAGCTTACAGTTCTAACTTTATTCGTTCGTTTTTTCATTTATTTATTTCCTACATTTATAACAATATATAAATACATGCTATGTCTAAAAGGCTCTAGGCTATATTTTATCCAAAAATGTGATTTTTTTTAACAAAAAATTGATTTTATTGACTCAGACTGTCTTTGATTATCATTAATCTAAGCGAAGCCGGGGCGGGTTGCTAGTTGTCAATAAAAATAATAAAAAAACAACGTGACCGAGTGCTTACAGTACTTGAGTACTACGTGGTTTGTTCTGATTTAGAACCCCAAGGAGCACCAGTCTTATTAAATGAAACTAATTTTTACGGATTTTTTCGCTCAAAACTTGGCAAAAACATTGTGACCACTGAGCACAATACCAGAGCACAAACAAAGAATTGTTACCATTTTGATAGTGAGATAAAAGACCTTCATCTCCTGACAATGAAATTGTCTGCATACTTCAAGCCGCCGAAGAAGATTAGTTACTCTTTACCATCCGTCAAGTGTAATATCATTGTGTAAGATGTATGTATGATGTAGTGTACAAGTTTGATTGCTACTGTGGTCTCTCTTACATAGGACAAACACAAAGATCCATTAAAACCCACGTGAAAGAACATATAGCTAAAGACTTGAGGCACCGACGCTCTGGGATGTCTGCTGTCTGTGAACATGTTCAATATCGTCCCATCCATTACATAAGATTTGATAGACCACAAATCCTCGCGAAAGAATACCGATTCCTACCAAGGATGATTTGCGTGGCTATTAAATTTAAGAAACATCGTAATTTCAATTGAGAAGATAGATGGGTGCTGCCATCGGCTTGGAATCCTCTAATTAATAAAATTAAATCCAAACCCAACCATACTACTACAAGACTTCAAGATACTGTAAGCTCATTCTGCGTAGATCGGACCGAAAATTAATACTAAGAAACTGGATGTAGCTGGGCTAACTATGTTCTATGATTGTTTTACCAGCCTCAATTTCTCTAAAGTTTTAGAATGAAATAAATAAGATGAAGCATAACAAAGGTTTTACGACCTTTTCTGCATGTTTTATGATCTTTGTTTTCCTGTTTTGAAAGTTCAAGTATATAATAGATCTCTTAAATTTAGATGTATCACTAAAGGTCTAAGGATATCAAGTAGAAATAAACAACATTCGATATATATATATACGATTCTTAAAGATTAGTAAACCAAGAAATAGGCTCGATTTGCATAAATATAATAAAATTTCTAGAAAATGTATCCATCATCATCATCATTACAGCCCTTCACAAGTCCACTGCTGAACATAGGCCTCCCCCAAGGAATGCCACAAAGCACGGTCCTGAGCCACCTGCATCCATCGACTTCCTGCATGTCTTACCAGGTCGTCACTCCATCTTGTGGGGGGACGCCCTACACTTCGCCTACCGGTACGAGGCTGCCACTCGAGAACCTTTCTTCCCCATCGGTTGTCGGTTCTTCGAGCTATATGGCCGGCCCACTGCCACTTTAGCTTACTAATCCGTTGGGCTATGTCGGTTACTCTGGTTCTACTGCGGATATCCTTATTCCTAAGTTTATCACGCAGAGAAACTCCGAGCATAGCCCTCTCCATAGCTCGCTGAGCGACCTTGAGCTTCCTCATACGGCCAGCAGTGAAGGACCACGTCTCAGTTCCGTAAGTCATCACTGGCAACACGCACTGGTTGTATAATTTTGTTTTAAGGTTTTGAGGTATTTCTGACGAGAAGATGTGTCGTAGCTTCCCGAACGCTGCCCAGCCGAGTTGAATCCGTCGGTTGACCTCTCGGTCGAAGTTGGACTTACCCAGTCGGACTATTTGTCCCAGGTAAACCTACTCGTCAACAACTTCGAGCTTAGTGCTCCCAACAACTACCGGCATAGGTGTGACATGGACATTAAACATAATCTTTGTTTTGTCCATGTTCATCTTAAGACCTATCTGTTGGGAGACACTATTGAGGTCATTGAGCATAGTGCTTAGCTCCTCCAGCGATTCTGCCATGAGGACTATATCGTCGGCAAATCGAAAGTGAGTGATGTATTCGCCATTGATGTTAATTCCGTATCCTTTCCAGTCCAGAAGCTTGAAAACGTCTTCCAATGCAGCGGTGAAGAGTTTCGGGGATATAACGTCACCCTGTCTTACACCTCTCTGCAATTGGATAGGTTTCGTACTCTGGTTCTGTACTCGGATAGCCATCGTAGCTCTACTGTACAAACACTTCAGCACTTCGATATACCGACAGTCAACTTGGCACCGCTGAAGGGACTGCAGCACCGCCTAAATTTCGACGGAATCAAAGGCTTTCTCATAGTCCACATACGCCAGACATAGTGGCAAATTGTACTCTTCGGACTTCTGTACAATTTGCCGTAGGGTATGTATGTGGTCTATGGTGCTAAAGCCCTTTCGGAAACCGGCTTGTTCGGGAGGCTGGAAGTCGTCAAGTCTGCGCGCGAGACGATTCGTAATGACTCTCGAAAACAGCACGTAGACGCGGCTCAGAAGGGAAATCGGTCTGTAGTTCTTCAAGAGAGCATTGTCACCTTTCTTGAAGAACAAGACCACCGCACTTCTGCTTCACGCCTCCGGTGTAATGCCACCATGGAGGACGGAAATAAAAAGCTTCTGAAGGACTTCAAGTACCGGTCTTCCACCCGCTTTCAGAAGCTCCGCTGTAATTCCATCCTTGCCTGGGGCCTTGCCGTTTTTAAGGTGCTGGAGAGCCATTCTAATCTCGCTCAGACTGACGTCCGGGATATCTTCGGAATAGTGTCGAATAAGACTCGCTCTTGGATCGTTACTCACACTTGCGTGTGGCTCCAACGATGTATCCATACTGCACAATAAATATATAACCATAAAGTAATATTAAACAGTAAAAATATAGGTAGGACAACTTGGAATGCTATTTCTTCAACTGTATCTGACAAGATGCATAGTGATGATATCAATATGATTACTTTAAATTATTTTACAAATTGTGATCCCCAATACATCTGTAACTCCTTAAATAATTATTTTAGCAACGAGACCGCCAAGGAGACGCCTAACCTTGACAATACTCAAAAAATATTGATAGGAATTCTCTTACATTATATTTAAAACCCACCAATGAAAATGAAATTAACAATATCATAATGTCACAAAAAAAAGTAAATCATGTGGGCATGATGGTATCATTATTATAGTATTAAAGTTATGGGCTTTGCATATGTGTATAGCCCTAGCTCATATTATTAACTTGCCTTTTGAAGAGGGTGTATTTCCAGAAGATCTCAAATTACCATCCTTTTTTAGTTCATCCTTTGCTTAAAAGAGGATATAAATAACATATAGGCAACTATAGACAAATCACTTTGGTTTCGGTATTGTCAAAAGTGTTTCAGAAATCAATGCTTAGAAGGTTTTATGATTTTATAAGTTCTTGTGACATAATATTACAACCTGAAAATTTTTGCTTTCGTAAATGTAGTTCTACTTCTGTTGCTTGTTTTGAATTTATAAAATATATATGTAACTGAATATCTAAATAATAATAACCCGGTACTGTCACTACTTCTTGACATGAATTGCGCCTTTGACTTTGTAAATCATAATAAACTCCTGTATAATCTTGAATCATACATAATTAGAGCGAACTCGTATGCATGGCTTAAAAACTATTAAAAATGTAGAAGACAATGCACAAAGATAACAAAAATGACACAAAGAAATAACATTTTTATTACAGGCGTACCTCAAGGTATTATACTCGGTTCATTACTATTTTTATTATATATTATTGACCTTTCCAACGTCACTTCACACAAATGTATCCTTTTTGCAGACAATACTGCTATCATAGTTAAAAGTGATGGTAGTAATTCAATAGATTCGCTTGCAAATACAGCAATAACGAATTTCATAGAATGGTTGGAGGCTCATGATTTAAGGGTCAATCTAAAAAAACGAAAATTATGCAATTTAGGTCATACAGGTCATCTAAACAACACTTTAATATTCTATACGACAATAACAAAATTGATGAAGTAGACAACTATAAATTTTTAGGTGAAAATATTGATACACATCTGAACTGGAAAGAGCATATTGATATCGTTTGTAAAAAGCTTCAACGATTCGCTTTTGCCTGGCAACATTTAACCCACGCACCCTGAGTACTGACGAGAAGATCCTGGAGCTATAAGAAGAGGTAGACAAAGTTGCGCTTGAATATCATAGGATTATCTGAGTTCCGAAGAAGGGGAAGGGCACGGTAATCCTCAAATCCGGCAACTTTCTCTAACACCGGTTGGGCGGCCATCTGTCCCAAGGAGGTGTTAGATTTATCGTCCGCAAGTCTCTCGTTAACAACTTTGTAAAGATTGGTAATGTTTCGACGATAATTGCGTATCATATACTAAGAATCACCAAACGGTATTTGCTGAAGGTCATACAAGTTTCCGCACCAACCTCGGCTCATGAGGAGTTGAAGGATACGTATATCTCTAGAGCCATGCATTCCTCCAAAATCCACAATACGGTGTTAATGGAAGACTTCAATGCAAAACAAGGCAAAAGGGAGAACGGTAAGCCAAAGGTAAGGAAATTCGGAATAGTGAAACGGAACCCAAGGGGCTAGCAGCTGGCCAACTTCATGAAGAAAGAGGGAATGATGAACTCTTTCTTCCAAAAGTGGCCCTACAGAAAGTGAACCTGGTATATATATATATATATATATATATATATATATATATATATATATATATATGTGTGTGTGTGTATCGTAAGAAGCGACAGAGTTAAATTATAACAGAAGGTGCATAGGATAATCCTGTTAACCACTTGAAATCGTAGAATGCTGCTGTTGCCAACCTACTTGCAAAGGGTGACAATTATGGCTAAGTCCTGCCTATGAGGCAATCTATCTGGGTGGCCTATGTTCAGCGGTGGACTTTTACAGGTTGTATTCTTTTTATAGGAGAGGGGGCAAACGAGCCTGCGGCTCACCTAATGGTAAGTGACTACCGCCACCCATGAACAACCGCAACACCAGGGAGGGAATTGCAAATGCGTTGCCGGCCTTTTAAAAAGCTCTATTCTTGAAGGTTCCTAAGTCGTATCGGTCGGGAAAAATCGCTGATGGTAATCGATTCCACAAGGAAGTCGTGCGAGGGAGAAAACTTCATCTAAATCGCAAAGTGGTGGACCGCCAATCATCCAGATGATATGGATGGTAACGCGAGTTTTGTCGCGATGTGCGATGGTAAAATTGAGCGGCTGGAATTAGTCCGAACAATTCCTCGGAGCACTCCCGGTGGTAGATGCGATAAAATACGCAAAGAGATGCAACATCTCTACGCAGTGCCAGTCGAGCCGATCAGAAAGAACTCGGTCGTCGACGATTCGAAACACTCTGCGCTGGATGCGGTCAAGTGGAAGGAGCTGGCACTTGGGTGCCCCGGCCCAGAGATGAGAACAGTATTCCATGTGGGGCCGAACTTGCGCTTTGTAAAGTTGCAAGCGATGTGCCGGAATGAAATTTTGTCTCGCTCTGCTTAGCACGCCAAGCCTTTTAGAGGCCAATTTGACCTTCCCTTCCAAGTGACCACGATACTGCACACTATTCGATATGTCGACGCCAAGGATTCCGATACTGGCTGAGGCAGCAAGGGGAGTGCCTTGAAACTGAAGAGATACGACAAAGGGGTTCTTTTTAGCGGTAAACGCGCAAACTTGTATCTTCTGGGGATTTAACTGGACTAGATTTAGTCGGCCCCAATCCGAGACTTTGTTAAGCAAAGACTCGACTTCAGACACAAGTTTGTCCCGGTACTCGGCGACGTTTTCCCGAGAAATATTGGCACACCCGGTACATAAGGCATCACCAGTGCTGTCGTCTGTATAGCAATGAATGCTACGAGTTAGCAACATATCATTGATATGCAGGAGAAACAGCGTTGGTGATATCACGCAGCCTTATGGAACACCAGCGTTGATAGGCTTGAAATCAGAGCATGCACCGTCTACTACGACCTTGATGCTCCGATCAGCAAGGAAACTGGTGATCCATTTTTTCATTTTTATTTAATCATTTGAAATAAACAATGTTATTTAAATTCAACAGAACCAGAAACAGAAACTTTTTTATTCAATATAGATTATAAATAATACTTATTCAAAATCACTCTTTTGTATAATTACCACTGGTTCGAAAAATAATCTCTGTCTTGGGAAGAACCAGCAAAAAACCCAGCGGGACTTTTTTTTAAATAACACCTTTAAATCATGTATGTTACACAAATTAACAACACAAAAAAATTAGAAATAACTTGGTAGCAATCACCTCATTTCCAGCGGTAATTATCATCCATAAATTATTTTATATTATAATAACTCTTTTTATACAAACTTAGTTTAATAAAGTTTTTGAACTTTGTGCAGGTCAAATTTTGTATATTTTCGGGAATTGTTTTGTAAAAGCGTATACATTGCCCAAAGAATTAATTTCTGACTCGATGTAGTTGAGTAACTGGTACTACAAGCTTGTGTCTGTTCCTAGTATTTACAGAATGAATATCACTTATTTTTGTAAAACGAATTTTATTTTTGTGTACGTACATAACATTTTCATAAATGTATTGAGAGGCCAAAGTTAATATATTAATTTCCTTAAATTTTGGCGACTCTTTAGGCTTTATATCATAAATTGCGCTTACGGCCCTCTTCTGTAAAACAAATATAATTTCAGTGTTAGCTGCGTGTTCCCGTAGTAAACTATCATACGACATTATGCTATGGAAATAACCACAGTAAACTCGTCTAGCCGTTTCAACACTGGTTAGACTTCTTATCTTTTTTCCAGCATATGCTGCAGATATAAGTCTGCTTGCTAGTTTTGATATATGGGAGCTCCATTGAAGCTTCGCGTCTAGTGTGATTCCAATAAAAACGGTAGTATCTACAAGACTGAATTTCTCCCAATTTAAAATTATATGAGTTTTTAATTGTTTGACATTTGGAGTCATGAATTTCATACATTTCGTTTTAGTGCCATTTAAATGCAAATAATTAACCACTTACAGACTACATTCACATTACATAGTACCCTTCCTTTATATATTTATTCACCTTTATATTTATAATTTTATAGTTCATACTTCATTCATTTATGCCTTTATATTTGATTAAACATTTCTTTCAACGTCATCACCATCATTGATTGGTAAACATCAACCATGATATCCGATTAGGAATTGAAAACGATGAAGTGACTGTTGTTTATTTATTAGATTTCAGTAATGCTTTTAATACCGTTGACTGAGATGTCCTACTCGGCATAATGCGCTCTCTTAACGTATCTCCAACAGCGATTGGCTTGTTCCAGAGTTTCCTGTCTGGTCGCCAGCAACTTATACGTATCGACGATACATTATCATCTTGGTGTAACGTACGTGTTGGTGTACTGCAGGGAGGCATTTTATCTCCTTTACTTTTTGCAGTTTTTATAAACTCAATATCCAATAATTTTACTTCTTTCTACCACCTTTATGCAGATGATCTATAAATATATACAAAATCTTGTCCCAACTATATCCCCAATGCTATCAATGTCGTAAATGCAGATCTCGAATTCTTGAGTGGAGTAATGCATACGGCCTTTACGTTAACGTAGCGAAATTGCAAGGCATTACCATGGCCAGCGCGCAAATGTTGGCTATGTATGTCTCAGATCCGTAAGTCATCACTGGCAACACGCAATGGTTGTACAATTTCGTTTTAAGGTTTTGAGGTATGTCTGACGAGAAGATGTGTCGTAGCTTCCCGAACGCTGCCAGCCGAGTTGAATCCGTCGATTGACCTCTCGGTCGAAGTTGGACTTACCTAGTCGGGCTATTTGTCCCAGGTAAACATACTCGTCAACAACTTCGAGCTTAGTGTTGCCAACAACTACCGGCATAAGTGTGACATGGACGTTAAAAATGATTTTTGTTTTGTCCATGTTCATCTTAAGACCTATCCGTTGGGAGACACTATTGAGTTCATTGAGCATAGTGCTTAAGTCCTCCAGCGATTCTGCCATAAGGACTATATCGTTGGCAAATCGAAGGTGAGTGATGTACTCGCCTTTGATGTTAATACTGTATCCTTTCCAGTCCAGAAGCTTGAAAATGTCTTCCAATGCATCACTGACCCTGTCTTTCACCTCTTTGCAATTGGATAGGTTTCGTATTCTGGAATATAGAAAAGTTTTGTTTTTAGACTTTTTCAAGCAATTTTTTAAATTTTTCTCTCCGTAAGAACCATCTTCGTACTTCAAGGAATATTTAAAAAAAGAATTAGCGAAATCGTTTCAGTTGCTCTCGAGATTTGCGCTTAGCAACACATTCAGCGAATCATTTTTATATTATAGACTGAAATAAACATCTTACCAATTTTCATATTTTTGATAGACGTCACAATAATCTATTGAAATTATTACACTTTTAAAATAAAATAACATAAATACTACAAAACTGAACGTAAGGATTTTTAATAGTTTTAATTATCTAAGAATTTAATCATATAAATGTAAGTTATTTATGTTATTTCATTATTAGTAGTTGAAAGCAAAATATACTACTTTTTCTATTTGATGATAGATGGCGCTGTTTTGAATACGAAATCGGCGTAGTTTCAAATTATTTTATAAAGATTATAACTAAATTTTAAACTTTATTTAAAAATATGGTATTTATTTGAAAAACATCCGTTATCCCGCCTATAACTACAATATAACAGAAAATTAACATCTAAAGGAAATAAAATTCTTAACCTTCCTTTTTCAAAGTTCCGTAATCGGATAAAAAGTAGCCTATAAGTTTCCCCGGGTTACTGACTACCTACATACGAAATTTCATGTAAATCGGTTCAGTAGTTTTTGCGTGAATCCGGAATACACAGACAGACAGACAGACAGAAAGACAGACAGAGAGACAAAAATTCTAAAAACCACTAATTTGGCTACAGAACCCTTTATTTAGTCCCCTGGACTTGTTTTTTCAAGAATATATTAGAATTACAGACACGACTTTTCTACAGATTTATTATAAATAATAGATAATAGATAATAGATAACAGAATAGATTGCAGTTACAACACCTCTAAATTTATAAATTGCATGCTAATTGTTTCACAAGTCGGCTAATGAGCGTAGCGTTACACTAGTTATTTATTAAGCTGGTGCATGAAAGAGCGGAATTATAATGGACAATATAATTAATTGCCTTGTTGAAAGGGAATTATGGTAAAACCAGATTATTTTGGAAGAAAGTGATTGATATATTAAAAAAATCTTATTGAATTAAAGAAGGAACGACACAGTTGTCCATAGTTGAATCAATTACTAAATTCAACCCGAATAAATTCGGTTTCGAGTATGTCTATACACAAAAGCGAATTAATAAAAACGTAGTTAAAAAACAACAGCATTAAGCTTATGAATCTTATAAGAATAAAAAAAAATTATAAACATGATGTAAAACATGAAATGGACCGGACTCAGTATGCACTGCATTTTATTCCGGCCTTTTGACGTGGATAGTTCCAACATCTGTTATAATCGATTTCAAGACAAACTAGTTTTTGTTTAGCTAGTGCTAATAATCCCAAAGGGATAATTATATACCTGGGATGTTTGAGTGGCCTAAATGTAGGACTGCTATCATCTTTATTGCCGGACAATAACTTAAAAAACTCCCTTCGAAATAAATATTTGACCATTAAAAGAAACAAAATTTAGACCAAAACAATTTGAATGCGTTTATTATTTATGAATATTTTTGTAAAGGGTTATTTTAATGTATTGATTATCATCCAACTAATCGCGTCTGTCCTGTAACAAAATGCTTTTGACTGCAGGCTTCGGTCAAAAGCACTTAACTGCTTTACACTAAAGTGGCTTTAACTGTGTTCTGGCTGTACCATACAAATACAATATTATGTATAGGCATATTTATATATTTTAATTAATGTTCTTATCTTTTAGCGTTTCACACACCTACTTCATATTTTTCTCTGCAATAAGCAAAGGTTGACTGGTAGAGAATGTCTCAGGTATGAAGTTGTATGAAGTCTAAATAAATAAATATTATTTTGTACTTATAGCACTTAATAATGTGATAAAGTAAAATGACATTTACTCACAAAATATAATCTCATTAATAAATTATGTCTTCAAAATATTCAACAAACGTTGACACATGAACATTAATATAAGATTATAATTGACGTATTGAATAACATTTGAAAGTTAATATTAATAATATTCGCTTAGATAAAAAAAAACATTACAATAAAAAACAATATTATACAATAAAATACATTAAAAAACATTAAAAACTAATGTAGCAGATTAAAATCTAATATTTTTTTTATAGGATATGGTGACAAACGAGCACACAGTCCACCTGATGGTAAGTGGTTGCTGTGGCCCATAGACATCTACATTTGTCCTCTATAAATTAATTAACGATTTTAGTTTTTTTTAACAATATTACATAGTTATAAATTCTTATATAGAAAGATTTTTCCCCGGCTATATAATTGCATATTTTATATCTCAATTAAGATAAATAATCGAATCAGACTTTACTTTGTTGAAATCCATATAACAAAGATGTTAATAATTCATTAGTTCAAAGATGTTAATAATTAATATCCGGGTAATAACACAAAAAACCCTCACGCCTGTCACCCAGAGGGGTAGGCAGAGACTATGGACTTCCATTTGGCACGATCCTGACAGACCTCTCTCGCTTCCTCCACATCCATATACCTACGCATACACGCTCGTCGGTTAAAGGTACTCTTAATTTGGCCCATTTTCAATATATCGCCAATTTGGTCGATAAACTTTCGCCTAGGGCGACCCTTCCCGATTTTGCCGTTCACCTCTGCAACATAAATTTGCTTTGTCACTCTTTCCTCATTCATTCTTTCTACATGACCAAACCACCGAAGCATTCCTTTCTTAATCCTGGTCACAACATCATCTTGCAAACCACACTCTTCTCTTATTAAACAATTTCTCACTCTGTCATTCAGATTCATCCCTAACATACTCCTTAATGACCGCATTTCTACAGCATTTATTCTACTCTCGTGCGTCTTCTGCCACACCCAACTTTCACTACCATACATTAAAGTAGGCACTAACACAGCATTGTGAATTGCCATACGTGCCTTTTTGGACACATTCTGACTTTTCACAATAGAGTGTAGAGCCCCATTCACTCTATTTCCTGCATTCACTCGTCGTTCTATATCCTTATCATATCTACCATCCTTGCTAAATAAGACAAAATGTTGTGTTTTCCTTGTTTGAAGAGCACTTCCCGCCTTGGTGATGTTTTTTTATATCTCTATTAATTTGAAACCCCGTGTATTTGCGGGTAAGAATATTCACTACCCCATATCTTCCCGTGGGTATAGTAAAAAGCGACAGAGGGAAATTGAGGCAGAGGATGGGCAGCAGCATCTTTCTGATAACAGAAAAACAACAATAATAAACTGTGGTTGCCAACCCGCTCGCCAAGCGTGGCAACTATGGCAATATACCCCCTATGAGCAATGACATTAATAAACGGCCCCCAGTCCCCGGCTGTCCTGCTATTCCTGGCTACGATAGCGACCATGGTAACAGCGGGGCAGGGGGTGCTAAGAATCTCCGGTGGAGGTTCGGTTGCCACCTACGATGACTCGACCTGCCAACTTATAACGCACGCACCCTGAGGACTGACGAGAAGATCCTGAAGTTGTAAGAAGAGATAGACAAGTTGAGCTGGAATATTATAGGATTATCCGAGGTCCGAAGAGAGGGAGGTGTCAGATGTTTCGTCCACAAGTCTCTCGTTAACAACGTTGTAAAGACTGGGAGTGTGTCGACGATGGTTGCGCACCTTATACTTAGAATCAACAAACGCTATTCGCTAAAGGTCATATAGGTTTACGCACCAACCTTGGCACACCGTGATGAGGAGATGGAGGAACTGTATGAAGATCTAGAGCCATGCATTCCTCCAAAACTCACTATACGGTGTTAATGGGAGACTTCAACGCAAAACTAGGCACAAGAGAATACGAAGAGCTGAAAGTAGGGAAATTTAGAATAGGGCAACGGAACCGAAGGGGCCAGCAGCTGGCCAACTTCATGGAGAAAGGGGGACCCTTTATGATGAACTTTTTCTTCCAGAAGGGGCCCCACAGGATGTAGTCTTGGTCGAGCCCCGACGGTTCGACAAAAAATGAGATTGACTTCGTTATGACGACCAGTCAACAACTGTCCAGTGATGTCTCAGTGATCTAGTGGGTGAAACCTGGTAGCGATCATCGAATGGTGAGAGGTACACTGAACCTAAACGTTAAGTTGGAGAGGTCTCGTCTAATAAAGTCAACGCTCCGTCCCCCTCGTGCTCTTATCCAAAATCCCGAAACCTTTCAGCTCGAGCTACAAAACCGTTTTCAATGCCTAGAAGATTGCAATGCAGTGGACGATATGAATGACAAGCTCGTGAAAACTGTCCATGCGGTCGGAGCTAAGTTTTGCAAGACACGCCGCAGAAGAACACAAAAACTCTCCTATCACACTCCTAATCTAATGGTTGTTACCGGGATATGAAGCTGCAGTCTTCAGTAGATTTGACAGCATACAGGCAATTGAACAGACAGATCTCCAAATGCATGCGGTGGGACTTACGCAACTTTAATACTGCTCGTATTGAAGAAGCGATTGAGCGGAACTAGGGCTCCAAAGTCTTTGCTAGACATCTTTCTGCCAGAAAGAGCCAACTGTCGAAGTTGAAGACCGAATGTGGCAGCGTCGTTTCGTCGTACACGTCATCGTTGGAGCCACACGTAAGTGTGAGTAACGATCTAAAAGCGTGTCTTAAAGTTACAGCCTATTTACGTCTCACTGCTGGGCACAGGCCTCCTCTAATTTCTGAGAGGGTTTTAGGGCAAGGAAATGTCCGCGGCGCTGCGCCAATGCGTGTTGGCGAACTTCACATGTGATCGAAATAATCTTTTTCTTATTTCTCAGACATGCAGGTTTCCTCACGATGTTTTTCTTCACCCCCGAGCACGTGGTAGTCTTATCCGACACTATTCCGATGATATTCCAGACATCAGTCTGAGCGAGATTAGAATGGCTCTCCAGCACCTCACACGTGGTAGAGCCATGCAGCAGCTATATTAGTATTATAGTTGTAGCACGACTGGGTCGGCTCGACCGGGGAAAGACCACGCTCTCACAGAATACCAGCGTAAAATAGCAGTTTAACGCTGCTGTGTTTTGTATGGTGAGTGTAGAGAATCGGAGACCCATTTTACTGGAAAAGAGGCATTCCATCTTAGTCCTTACCGATAAGGACGCGTCTGCATTTCGGTTCTATATTGAGGATAAATGTAGATGTTTATGGGCCACAGTAACCACTTACTATCAGGTGGACTGTGTGCTTGTTTGTCACCCAATCATATGAAAAAAAACTTTAAAAATGGCAAGGCCCCAGGCGACGATGGAATGACAGCGGAGGTTTTGAAAGCGTGTGGAAAACCGATACTTAAAGTCCTGCAGAAGCTCCTTAATTCCGTCCTCCATGGTGGAATAACACCGGAGGCGTGGAGCAGAAGTGCGGTGGTCTTGTTCCTCAAGTAAGGTGACAACGATCTCTTGAAGAATTACAGACCGATTTCCCTTATGGGACGCGTCTACGTGCTGTTTTCGAGAGTCATTACGAATCGTCTCGCGCGCAGACTTGACGACTTCGCCTCCCGAACAAGCCAATTTCAGAAAAGGCTTTAGCATCATAGAACATAAACATCATCATCATTACAGCCTTTCATAAGTCCACTACTGAACATAGGCTTCCCCCAAGGAATGCCAAAAAGCACGGTCCTGAGCCACCTGCATCCATCGACTTTCTGCATGTCTTACCAGGTCGTCACTCCATCTAGTGGGGGATCGCCCTACACTTCGCCTACCGGTACGAGGCTGCCACTCAAGAACCTTTCTTCCCCATCGGTTGTTGGTTCTTCGAGCTATATGGCCGGCCCACTGCCACTTCAGCTTATTAATCCGTTGGGCTTTGTAGGTTACTCTGGTTCTCCTGCGGATATCCTCATTTCTAAGTTTACCACGCAGGGAAACCCCGAGCATAGCCCTCTCCACAGCTCGCTGAGCAACCTTGAGCTTCCTCATATGGCCAGTAGTGAAGCACCACGTCACAAATCCGTAAGTCATCACTGGCAACACACACTTGTTATACTGTTTCGTTTTCAGGTTTTGAGGTATACCTGACGAGAAGATGTGCCGTAATTTCCCGAACGCTGACAAACCGAGTTGAATCCATCGATTGAACTCTCGGTCGAAGTTGGACTTACCAAGTCAGACTATTTGTCCCAGGTTAGCATACTCGTCAACAACTTCGAACTTAGTGCTCCTAACAACTACCGGCATAGGTGTGACATGGGCATCAAACATGATCTTTGTTTTGTCCATGTTCATCTTAAGACCTATCCGTTGGGAGACACTATTGAGTTCATTGAGCATAGTGCTTAGTTCCTCCAGCGATTCTGCTATAAGGACTATATCGCCGGTAAATCGAAGGTGAATAATGTACTCGCCATTGATGTTAATACCGCATCATTTCCAGTCCAGTAGCTTGAAAACGTCTTCCAATGCAGCGGTAAAGAGTTTCGGGGTATAACGTCACCTTGTCTTACACCTCTCTGCAGTTGGATAAGTTTGGTACTCTGATTCTGTACTCGGATAGCCATCGTAGCTCTACTGTACAAACACTTCAGCACTTCGATACATTGACAGTCAACTTGGCACTGCTGAAGGGACTGCAGCACCGCCCAAATTTTGACGGCATCAAAAGCTTTCTCATATTTCACATACGCCAGACATAGTGGCAATAGCAAAATTAGAATAGCTCTCCAGCACCAAAAAAACGGCAAGTCCCCGGGCGAGGATGGAATTACAGCGGAACTTCTGAAAGCGGGTGGAAAACCGGTACTTGAAGTCCTTCAGAAGCTCTTTAATTCCGTCCTAACGACGTGTCCCACATCAAACTTATACAACGCTAAGCCACATGATGGAATAGACGGGTAAAAAAATCATCCCCCGTATGGAAATTACCAAAAATATTTTTTTTATTTTATTTCACAGTTTTCCAGGCTTTATTAATATTTATAACTACGCCAAATTATAGATTTGTCGTACCTAAGGTATCTGAGCAAAACCACGGAGGGACGGACGGAAGAACATGGCAAAACTATTAGGCTTCCGAGTAGTACAACCACGGAATCCTAAAAATGGCTCTTATATGACTTTGCCTTATTATAATGTTAGTGCTATAATTGGCAACAAGTTCGCTGAAGAATAAAGGTAGGGTTCATTTTAACCTTATTTCAAATTATATTTAATTGGCTACAAAATCCTTTAAAAGATTCTATTCCTACTAATATATTTAATGGGAAATCTGTTTGTTAGTTTGCCTGTGTTTCACGAAGTAACGGGGCAACGGATCGATATGACTTTTTACATTCATACGTGGTAGAGCCACGCTACAGCTATATTAGTTGAAGCACAAATAGGTCAGCTCGACCTAGGTTGGACCACGCTCCCATAGAATACCAGGGTAAAATAGCTATTTTTACCCTGGTATTGTGTCTCTAAGATGCTTCCAGCTGGAAACAAGGCATTTCATCTTAGTTCTCAAGGGGACAACATATCTGCATTTTGATTCTTAATCGAGGATAAATGTAAATGTCTATGGGCCACATCATCTACATATAATCAAGTGGACTGTATGCTGGTTTGTCACCCTTGTTCTTTAAAAAAAATAGAGATAAATCATCCCGGAAATACACTGTTCTTGTGGGATATATTTGGAGCGTTAAGAAGAGATAGACTAGTTACGCTGGAATATTATAGGGTTATCCGAGGTCCGAAGAGAGGGGGAGGACACGGTAATCCTCGAATCCTGCAACTTGCTCAACCACCGGGAGGGCGACCATCTGTCCCAAGTATCTTCTCGTTAGACATACCTCAAAACCTGAAAACGAAACTGTACAACCAGTGCGTGTTGCCATTAATGACTTACGGATCTGAGACGTGGTTATTCACTGCTGGCCGTATGAGGAAGCTCAAGGTCGCTCAGCGAGCTATGGAGAAAGATATGCTCGGGGTTTCTCTGCGTGATAAACTTAGAAATGAGTATATCCGCAGTAGAACCAGAGTAACTGACATAGCCCAATGGATTAGTAAGCTGAAGTGGCAGTGTGCCGGCCATATAGCTCGAAGAACCGACAACTGATAGGGAAGAAAACTTTTTGAGTGGCAGCCTCGTACCGGTAGGCGAAGTGTAGGGTGATGCCCCACTATATGGAGTGACGACCTGGTAAGACATGCAGGAAGTCGATGGATGCAGATGGCTCAGGAACGTGCTTTGGGGCATTCCTTGGGGGAGGCCTATGTTCAGCAGAGAACTTATGAAAGGCTGCAATGATGATGCTGATGAATCATTCATTTCGATTTTCGAGGCTGCCACTCGAGAACCTTTCTTCCCCATCGGTTGTCGGTTCTTCGAGCTATATGGCCGGCCCACTGCCACTTCAGCTTACTAATCCGTTGGGCTATGTCGGTCACTCTGGTTCTACTGCGGATATCCTCATTTCTGAGTTTATCACGCAGAGAAACTCCGAGCATAGCCCTCTCCATAGCTCGCTGAGCGACCTTGAGCTTCCTCATACGGCCAGCAGTGAAGGACCACGTCTCAGTTCCGTAAGTCATCACTGGCAACACGCACTGGTTGTACAATTTCGTTTTAAGGTTTTGAGGTATGTCTGACGAGAAGATGTGTCGTAGCTTCCCGAACGCTGCCCAGCCGAGTTGAATCCGTCGATTGACCTCTCGGTCGAAGTTGGACTTACCTAGTCGGACTATTTGTCCCAGGTAAACATACTCGTCAACAACTTCGAGCTTAGTGTTCCCAACAACTACCGGCATAGGTGTGACATGGACATTAAACATGATCTTTGTTTTGTCCATGTTCATCTTAAGACCTATCCGTTGGGAAACACTATTGAGGTCATTGAGCATAGTGCTTAGGTCCTCCAGCGATTCTGCCATAAGGACTATATCGTCGGCAAATCGAAGGTGAGTGATGTACTCGCCATTGATGTTGATACCGTATCCTTTCCAGTCCAGAAGCTTGAAAACGTCTTCCAATGCAGCGGTGAAGAGTTTCGGGGATATGACGTCACCCTGTCTTACACCTCTCTGCAATTGGATAGGTTTCGTACTCTGGTTCTGTACTCGGATAGCCATCGTAGCCCTACTGTACAAGCACTTCAACACTTCGATATACCGAGAGTCAACTTGGCACCGCTGAAGGGACTGCAGCACCGCCCAAATTTCGACGGAATCAAAGGCTTTCTCATAGTCCACATACGCCAGACATAGTGGCAAATTGTACTCCTCGGACTTCTGTACAATTTGCCGTAGGGTATGTATGTGGTCTATGGTGCTAAAGCCCTTTCGGAAACCGGCTTGTTCGGGAGGCTGGAAGTCGTCAAGTCTGCGCGCGAGACGATTCGTAATGACTCTCGAAAACAGCACGTAGACGCGGCTCAGAAGGGAAATCGGTCTGTAGTTCTTCAAGAGAGCGTTGTCGCCTTTCTTGAAGAACAAGACCACCGCACTTCTGCTCCACGCCTCCGGTGTAATGCCACCATGGAGGACGGAATTAAAGAGCTTCTGAAGGACTTCAAGTACCGGTTTTCCACCCGCTTTCAGAAGCTCCGCTGTGATTCCATCCTCGCCTGGGGCCTTGCCGTTTTTAAGGTGCTGAAGAGCCATTCTAATCTCGCTCAGACTGACGTCCGGGATATCATCGGAATAATGTCGGATAAGACTCGCTCTTGGATCGTTACTCACACTTGCGTGTGGCTCCAACGATGACGTGTACAGCTGCCCATAGAACCTCTCAATCTCACTCAAATCTCAGGTGCCCCGGAAACGATGCTGCCACATTCGATCTTCAGCTTTGACAGTTGGCTCTTTCTGGCAGACAGATCTCTGGCAAAGACTTTGGAGCCTTGGTTCCGCTCGATCGCTTCTTCAATACGAGCTGTATTGAAGTTGCGTAAGTCCCGCCGCATGCATTTGGAGATCTGTCTGTTCAGTTGCCTGTATGCTGTCAAATCTGTTGAAGAATGTTGATGCTGATGAATGATGAATATTAATAATTCTAATAAGTTATTATTTCGCATAAGAAATATCCATATACCACCGGGTTAGTAAATTTTTTTAAAACTTTATACGTGGTAGAGCCATGCTGCAGCTATATTAGTAGTATAGTTGTAGCACGAATGGGTCGGCTTGACCGGGGAATGACCAGGCTCTCACAAATTACCAGCGTAAAATAGCATTTTAAACTGCTGTGTTTCGTATGGTGAGTGCAGAGAACCGGAGACCCTTTTTACTAGAAAAGAAGCATTCCATCTTAGTACTCACGTTAGACAACGCATCTGCATTTTGATTCACAAACGAGGATGAATGTAGATTTCTATGGGTCACAGCAACCACTTACCATCAGGTGGACGGTGTGCTCGTTTATCACTCGATCCTATTAAAAAAAATTAAACCTACGTGGTAGTGTCATACTGCAGATATGTTAGTAGTATATTTGTAGCACAAATGGGTCTGCTCGACTGGGGAAGGACCACGCACTCACAGAATACTAGCGTAAAATGGCAGCTAAATACTGCTGTGTTTTTTTATGGTGAGTGTAGAGAACCGGAGACCTTTTTTACTGGAAAAGAGGCATTCCATCTGTCCTCACGGGGACAACACATCTTTTTTTTTTTTTTTTTTTTTTATATATGATAAGGGTGACAAACGAGCACACAGTCCACCTGATGGTAAGTGGTTGCTGCGGCCCATAGACATCTACATCTATCCTCCTATTACAAATCAAAATGTAGATGCGCCGCCACCCGTGAGGACCAAGATGGAATGCCTCATTTCCAGTAAAAAGGGCCTCCGGCCACCTGCACTCACCAAGCGAAACGCAGAGGTAAACCTCTACTTCACGCTGGTATTCTGTGAGGTCGTGGTACCACCCCGGTTCGAGCCGGCCCATCCGTGCGACAGCGAAAGCTGCCGCGTGGCTCTACCACTGTTAAAAATCTGCATTTTGATTCTTTATTGAGGATAGATGTAGATGTCTATGGGTCACAGCAACCACCTACCATCACGTGTACTGTGTGCTCGTTTATCACCCTAAAATTATCCCATAAAAAAGCATTAATCTTTATGTCGCGGAATAACACAACATGTGATTATTTGAAATGATGTCGTTTTCTAACCTCCACGGGAGCGAAGCCGCGGGCAAATATATCCAAGAATGCATATTTATATATTACGTGTCAAACATTTATTTTCCATGTAAGAACTTTTTAATTTATTTTTATTATTGCTAGACAAGAAGTTAGATACTCGTTCCCTTAAAGTGTTCTACTTAACAGAATGCCTGTATTATGAGAAGCTTTATACGTTGGATTTGCGAACGCTTTAGGATAAGCTTCTAAAATTCGTCTTCCTTTTTATTCTCTTGATGAATCGTTGAAACCGTTGCACCATTTATAATAAAATATTAATATTATCTAATCGTGTAGTGGCGAAGTAAAAATAACCACTGCCCTATATTGTCCCGTGGGTGTCGTTATAGACGACAGAGATAAACTGAAACGGGAGCTGTGCAGCATGTTCCTGATAAAAAACAATTCAAAATAATAAAAAACTGCGGTTGTCAACTCTACTAGCGTGGTAACTATGGCATATATATTATACTATGAGACAATTAATGGAGGAGGCCTATTTACAGCAGTGGACTTTATAGGTTGTAATGGATAGATAAGCCTACATGCTAGGAATTATGCATAATATCTAACAATATATAATTGAATACATGGAATGCTAAATTTATTTAATGAGCCTAATTTAGTTACTAAAGACTAACTAAGATTTAAATTTGCCAAAAAAACGGGAAACAAAAAATTATGATTTTCAGCGTCGACGGGTGATAATAATCGGTACAGTTAGTTTCAAGTACAATTATTATCGTCATCATCATTATTATAGCCTATCTTAAAAACACTGCTGAATAAAGGCCTCCGCTATGAATTGACTAATAGTGCTAGTAATTTTGCCATAGTTGAAACGTTTGTCAGGCGAATTAGAAAACGCAGTTTTATAATATGTTGAGTGACATTCTGTTGCCCTGTTTCACATTTCTCTGTAGCCTCTTACGTCACTGGGATATTGCATTGTCTTACGCCGCCACTGCACGTTAATACTACCTAATGAAATTAATAAATTGCATGTATCACCAATAGACTAGATAATACAGCGGCGAAAGAAACCGTCAAAAAATTGATATAGCCAAATAGATCAGTAATCTTACGTGGCAATGGGCCGGTCATATAGCTTGAAGAATCGACTACCGATGGAGAAGAAAGGTTCTGGAGTGGCAGCCCCGTACTTGTAAGCGAAGTGTAGGTCTGTCCCCTCTGGAAAAAGTGACGACCTGGTAAGTGATGCTGGAAGTCGATGGATGCAGGTGACTCTGTACCGTGGTTTATGGCATTCCTTAAGGGAAGCTTATGTTCAGCAGTGGACGTTTGACGAGTATAATGATGATGACGATGATATAAGGAATCTATATATATTATACAAATAATATATATTATAATAATGATGACGATGATATAAGGAATCCATATATATCATACAAATAATATATATTACAATAAAAAATAAACAAACTGAATTGGCTTTATCGATTCACCGAAATATTCGGATAGCATTTGAAATTGAATTTTATATTATTTGGTTTGCATATTAAAATTTTATTTCAAAACGCTCGGTGAGAATGGCTTTCGGAGTTATTTGCCGTGAGATTTTGTCATTAAATATGGATATAGGAATATTTTTGCTGGGGTATTTTGTGTTGTTAATTCATTTTTGCAATAATTGAGCGATTATGAAATCGGCGGGTAAAGAATATACACTAAGTTATCATAAGTGACAGAGTGAGACCTTACCAGAAGATGGATGGATAAAATAAATGTAGAGAACCGGAGACTCGTTTTAGCGGAAATAAGGCATTCCATCGTATTCCTCAGGAGTAACAACGCGTCTGCATTTTTATTCCTAATCGAGGATAGACGTAGATGTTTATGGGTCATAGTATCCACTTAACATTTGTGATACGTGGTAGAGCCATGCTGCAGCTATGTTAGTAGTATAGTTGTAGCACGAATGGGTCGGCTAGACCGGGGAAGGACCACGCGCTCACAGAATACCAGCGTCAAATAGCAGCTTAACACTGCTGTGTTTCGTATGGTGAGTGTAGAGAAACGGAGACCCTTTTTAGTGGAAAAGAGGCATTCCATCTTAGTCCTCACGGGTGACAACGCATCTGCATTTTTATTCGCAAACGAGGATAGATGTAGATGTCTATGGGCCACAGTAGCCACTTACTATCAGGTGGACTCTGTGCTCGTTTGTCACCCTATCCTATAAAAAAAAACATCAAATGGACTCTATGCTCGTTTGTCACGCCATAACAGTTGTATTTTTTAATAAAACTAAGCGGATAAATGCTCATACAGTCCACCTAATGGTGAGTGGCTCCTGCACACCATGGGCACCTGCAACCAACTTCAAACAAAGCCGACAACAGATGCGTCGTCACTTCTGAGGCCTCATTTGGAATGCCTCACAACCTGTGGTTATACTCTTATAACCTTCCAACCGGAACAACGCAGTACAAGCGCTGCTATTTGTCGGCAAGATCAATAGGTTAGAGGGTGGTACCTATCCAGATAAACTCCTAGCCGGAACTGGAGTTTTAGCACTTAGAAACTATAATTAAAATCGACTTACTCCAGCGATAATTTCTTAGTATCTTCAAGAAAAGTATTTTATTTTTCCACGACTTCAAACAGCAGGAGGTACTCAATTAGACTGTATGTTTCTTCTACCGACTTCAAAAAGGAGACGGTACTCAATTCGATTGTATGTGTGATACCTCATAACTTCTTACTGCGTGAAAGAATTTCGATAATATTTTTTTTTATTTGAAAGCTGATGCTTCACATGTTGTTCGATATAAATTTGATCAAGGTCTGATCAATAGTTTTTGAGTTATTCTTAATAATTTATATTGAAGTCCGTTGTACAAAATTTTAATTTTTTAATTATTTATGTGTGTTAGCTTCTTTCTGGGTGAACCGATTTCGATGATTCTTTTTTATTTGAAAGCTGATGTTTCACATGTAGTCCCATCAAGTTCTGATCAATAGCTTTTGAGTTATTCCTAATAGTTTATATAGAAGTTTTAAATTATTAAAAGGCCAGTAATGCATTTGCAATTCCCCTACTGTTGCAGTTGTTTATTGCAAACACTGTTAGTCTGAAATTTTTTAACGCAATTGTAGAACTGAATACTCCGGGTTTTTAACAAGAGTCAGTGTCATATGTCAGAATATCAACTACAAGAGTTACTCGTAAGTCAAAAGGATTTTGAGCTACGAAAATAATTCTCGCGCCTCAGAATACTAACAAAGAAGTGAGAATACAAACACCTGAGAGTTTCCAGCTTTGTGTTTCACTGTTGTCTAGTAGCGGACAATGTAAGTGAAGTGTAAATAATTGTTTCCGTAACTGTAGATTTCGTTGACTGAATATTTGAATTGAATATTTGTATACGGGTACATATAAATCAAATTGTAATGTCTGTCTGTAATATTTAAATAACTGGCTTCTAATAAGCATATAAATTAACTTCATTAAATTAAATAACCATTTCTAAAATGTTTGTCTGCCTTTTATCTTTCTGTATGTCTGTCTGTGCTAATCATCATCTGAACCGACTGTGATGAAACAGAACAGATAGAAAGAAATGCCAGGAGAGTTTTGATATTTATCCGTAAAACTTACGATAAAAGAAATTGATAAAAGAAAATGGTCTTTCATTATCTTTATTCTTAATAACACAAACAAATACCACTTAGGCGAAACTAGGACGAGTAAGTTCCATGTTCATCAGTTGACTTTTACGGGTGATGAAAAAATAAATAATAATTTAATTTTAAAATTATTCAGATAAACTTTTAATAAACAATAATAAATGACGTCTATGACCTGGACAGTTGGAATTAAGTAGCAATAATTTTTAATTTTGTTCCACCTTGACTAGTAATAATTTCTAAACTGTCTCATCTCTGCGAACTTCCAAAGTTCTCAATCAAATATTTATAAGAGACGGGAGACGTTGTAATTGAAAACGTATAAATTCAAGAAACTTCTCACATTCAAATTAATTATATTGAAACTTAGTTTCCATTCTTATTTATATTTAACTACAATTGTTCAAATATTCAAATTGAAATTCGAATTTCAAATTTATTAATTTCTTTGTGGATATTTTAAATATATTATGTACACTATATACAATTATTATGTTTTGCAACTGCGAACAATTGTCTTTGGCACCCATGTTTGACTGGCAGAGAATGCCACATGGCATTAACTCCGCCCTATGTACCCTTCACTTTAAGATGTTACATTTAAGCTTTTGAAGTAAAAAAATATATGACAGTAGGTATCGTGTATTCTACTACAGTGTGGTGTACAAATAAATATACTAAAATATAGTCAGCAGTCTCTCGTTCAGTCATTCTGACCTACAATTTGGCAATTTTTTTATGGCTTCGGAGAAGGAACCTGTTATGTCGATCACATTAATAAGTAAAAAAAAAAAACACTCTAAATGGCCTCTGCATGTTGGATCCAAAGAATTGTATGTATATTGCCAGACGGGCACTACGGTACTAATATATTTACGGTACTTATACAAGTTACGGTCAATTCTCTGTTAATTATTTAGTCTAGAGTGGAGAGAAGCAACAGTCATTTTAATTTTAATTATACATTTTCATAACAATTCATCTATAAGACTACGTTACATTATATTATAAATAAATTAAAATAAAATGGTCAAAGCACTGACCTTCATTTGACAGTAAAAATATTAATCAAACGCTTCAAGCGTTTTCAAATCAAATAGATTTTACTCAGAGAGTTAAGTAAAAAATTTAATCTCGTCTTTGTAATCAAATATATACGTGTGTGTGTGTGTGTGTGTGTGTGTGCTCGTGCATGCGTTCGTGCGTGTGTGCGTGTATGCGTATATGCGTGCGTACGTGCGTAACAATTTTTGTAATATCGTTAAAATTGACAACGAGAAAAATTAAACTTTTATTATAAAGTTTTGGTATTGCTTCAAAAACTAATAATAATAAAATTATTTCCGCACAATAGCTTCTGAAGTCGTTGCTAAGATAAAGATTATAGAAGAACTAAAGTACCGACTTCAAAGGCTATTTATGTGACTGCCTCGTTGGTCTAGTGGTTGTAGTAGTGCGACTGCTGATCGTGAGGTCCCGGGTTCGAATCCCGGGTCGGGCAAAAAAGTCGGTTATTGAGCTTTTCCATCAAAAAATTCTTAGTAGCTGCCTGGAGTCAGGAAGTTGGCGGTGTTTCACCCCTGTGCCTCGGAAAGCACTTAAAGCCGTTGGTCCTGCACCTGATCTCTCTCCAGTCGTGTCGGTTTACCGTCCCATCGGGCTATGAGAGTGAGCGAAAAGAGAGTGCACCTGTGCTTGCGCATACACTTGGACACTATAATCCTGTCCTGCGCCGATGGCTAGTCTCCGTTGAGACTGGCCGCCGTGGCCGAAAATACCGAAATCACGCTCTCATAAAATATCAGCGTAAAATAGCAGCTTAACGCTGCTGTGTAGCTTATGGTGAAAGTAGAGAACCGGAAAGCCTTTTGACTGGAAACAAGGCATTCCACCTTAGTCCTTGGAGATGACAACGCATCCGAATTTCGATTCTAATTTGAGGATAGATGTAGATGTCTATGGGCCAGAGCATCCACTTACCATCAGGTGGACTGTGTGATCGTTTGTCTCCCTTAATATATAAAAAAAGATAATAGTCGAAGAATTGAAGCCTTTAGTCGCTTTTATATCATAATATCGTCTTAGTTTATGTCCAAATAAGTGTTTGATTTAATAATTTGTTGACCCTTTTGAGTGGACTAAGGAATTTGAGAAGCTGAATATAACAACTAGAATCTCGTCTCAACAGAAACATTAAAAACTTCATCTAAGTGCAGATATTTTCCCTAAATTGAAATGAGACCACCGTTGAGGAATAACCTATTTAATATATAAAGCACCATTTAAATCGGATCAGGATTGGCATTGATATCACGTAACATATCTACAAACAAACAAAAACTTAAATGAATTGAGACCCGCGAGAATATTTTGTAGTCAACTAAAAACAAGCAAAGCAAATAAGCTAGTGTTTTCAATATTGTCAGGTTGTGCGTGAAAATCCAATAATTCGCTTCACGTATTATTTCTGTATCCTTAACAAATATTTGAAATACACTAAGTGAGTATAATATTTCGTTGTTGCAATAAATATTCCAGGCAGTTTCATTTTAAATATAAAGTATGGTAATACCCGTTTAAAAATAAAGGATTTTATTCAGTATTTTTTCTTTTCTTGAATAAGAATAAAAATTAAGATAATATATTTTTTCTGATAATTAATAGAATCAGTGTTACTTTTCGGAAGTCTATTATATTAATGATATTAATAAGTTAGTCAATAAACAAAGAGCACTTTCCGCCCTGCGTCAATTGCGTGCAAGTGTGTGCCATTCAAACAAGGTAAGACATATCATTTTGTTTTATTACGTGGATGATAGCTAATTATTTTTTTTAATATCTTTAATTTCTAGTAAAGTTAAAAAATCATAGTAAAGTTACACGGTTAAAAAACTAAAAGGTTCCCCTGCTGGGCTGGGCCACACTTGTCAGAGCGTTTTAATGCTAGTAAGTCCGCAGCGTTACGCCAATATTATGTTAGCCAGTTGGCGGACTTCACATGTCTTTGATTTGATTTTTATTTCTCAGACATGCATGTATCCCCACAATGCCGCTCAGCACGAAAAAAATCAGCACTCAAATTGCAATTGATAATTTAATTTGTGCCAGCAGGCATTGAACTCGGATCGCGCCCGTACTGCGAAATTCACACCGCTGCGTTCAAGCTAAATTAAATATTTTAAAATTTTGTATTTAAATATTTTACGTTGAGCACTTAGCCCCTGAGCTGAAACGTCAGCATGAAGAGATTATAAAAATTCAAATGTAAAAATTAAACTAAATTTCGCAAAGAATGTTTAGGATAAGAGGGATGTCAGAGAGTGTAAGGGCAGGGCGTGTAATATGTATGTCACAATTCTTCTCCAAATGAAATTCACACTTTTTTTTAGAAGAAAGGTGACAATCGAGAACATAATTCACCTGATGGTAAGTAGATTTGTCCCTTTGATATCTACACCTAGCCCCAATTAAGGACAGATGCGTTGTCGCCCATGAGAACTAAGATGGAATGCCTCGTATTTAGTAAAAAGGGTATCGGTAAAAACACAGCAGCGTTGAGCTGCTATTAAATTCTATTATTCTGTGAGAGCATGGTTTTATGGCATTAATTAGAAAACTTGTCTATACTTAACCTGTGGGTTTTAATTTCTTTTTCCTGTTTCCTTTTACTTAGATAATAAATAAAAATGACTGTCGCATGCTTGTGAATATGCAACTCTTATTGCAAGAGCTACGTGCAGTGCCCCAGGCGAGGTATCATTGCTAGAGTTGTGTGTATTTCTTCATATACTGCTTGAAGGGGCTGGCCTACTTGAGTTTGGGGTTTTTACGATGGAAAATGCCCTGGTTGCGGATGGTTCTCTTATTTTTCATTTTTTTTTAAATTATTAAACCATACTGTTCTTTATTGACCGATAAAAAATACAAAAAAGGGGAAGGGACTACGCATTTCTTTCGCTGTTTTTTTTTCAGTATGTCAATAAAAAAATATAATCTTGAATAATAAAACATATAAAGTAAAAAAAAAATCAATATTTTATTATATTTAAATAGATTTATTAAACTTTAAAATATAATAGGGATATTAATGAGTTATAAGTTATAAGCAGTGCGGGACAGTATTTCATGACGGGCACGCCACTTGCAACTTTACAAGGCGCAGGTTCGGACTGACATGGAATACTGTTCCCATCTCTGGACAGGGACTCCCCAGTGCCAGCTCATTCTACTTTACCGCATCCAACGCAGAGCGGTTCGAATCGTCGACGACCAAGTTCTTTCCTATCGGCTTGACTCACTGGCACTGCGTAGAGATGTTGCATCTCTTTGCGTATTTTATCGCATCTATCTTGGGAAGTGCTCTGAGGAATTGTTCGGACTAATTACAACCGCTCAATTTTATCATCACACATCGCAACAAAACTCGTGATACTATCTATACCATCTGGATGATTGGCGTTCCACCACTGTGCGATTTAGAACAATTTTTTTTCCTCGTACAACTTCCTTGTGGAATCAACAACCACCAGCGATTTTTCCGGACCGATACGACTTAGGGACCTTTAAGAAAAGAGCCTACTCCTTTTTAAAAGGTTGGCCATGCATCTGCAAATCCCCTGGTGTTGTAGTTGTTCATGGGCGGTGGTAGTCAGTTATCATCAGGTGAGCCGCATGCTCAATTGACCCCTGTCCTATACAAAAAAGACACGGATTCGATACCCACGGTATAGGTTTACTTTTTACATGTATACAACATGTAACAAGAAACCTGTGGTTACCGTTAAGTTCGTTACTACTCGTAGAATCAGAATTCAAACTTTACTTCAGAAAACTCGACCATAAAAATATATTAAATTATTTTTATTTCTATAAAATGTCAAGTATCTATGATCCATTCATTTGATCATGCGGTAAACCTAATGGAAAGTGACGACCGCCGCCAATGAACAACTGCAACACCAGTTGCAAATTGTATGTGGTTTTATAATCTCTAACCGCATCCGTAAAACACTCCGCGGCCAATGTAAAGGTAATAAAACAACATACAATTTGCAAGCACGTACGTTTGCATACTGATTCTGAGAAAGCACTTAACCGAAATCATGGGGTTTTTGTTACATGTTGTTTAAATAAAAAGTATGTACGGTGAAGAAAGGCAACAAGCTACAACTAAAGACATTTGGACACTGTTTATTTAGTAAAATGTTCCCGAACCAATCTATAAAAGGCAATCTTATATAGTGCTTTCTACATTTTCGGGTAAGCAATTCCAGATGAATGGAGCCTGAACAGTATAAATATTGCCGATAAAGCCAGTGAAGTATGATGGAACGTAGGTACGATGTCTACCAGCATCAAAGTTATTTCAAATTTTAAGTGCTGATTTACCACATGCTTGGTGGTGAAGAAAAACATCCTGATCTAACCTGTATTACTGAAATATATTAATATTTCCAAGTCATGTAAAGTTCAAAAACACATACTGGAGGAGCGCGGTGTACATTATTTATATAATAAAGATGACAACCGTGCACAACCCAGCTGATGGTAAATGGGTGCTATGGCCCATAGATATAGAACTCTATCTTCAATTAAAAATTAAGATGCAGATGCCCTGTTTTCGGTGAAAAGGGTCCCCGGTTCTTTACACTCACAATTCGAAACACAGCAGTATTAATCTTATTGCACTATAAACCCCTCAGAAATGAGAGGAATGTGTAAAAACATAATAGGTGCTAACAAAAAAAATTGGTAAATCCAATTATAAGCACACCTTAAGCGCATTAAAAAAAATTACTTATAACATGATTATACGGAATTTTTAAAGTAGTTTAAATACATTTCGACAGCACTATCGGCTTCAACACCCCCGAAAACCAGAAAAATGACACCCATGATGAAAAAATTGATACCTATTTCAGCCGCCATCTTGGATTTACATTTCGACAGCACAATCGGCTTCAACACTCCCGAAAACCATGAAAATGACACCCAAGATGAAAAAATTGGTACCTATTTCAGCCGCCAACTTAGATTTACATTTCGACAGCACTATCGGATTCAACACCCTCGAAAACCATGAAAATGACACCGAAGATGAAAAACTTGATATCTATTGCAGCCGCCACCTTGGATATACATTTCGACAGCACTATCGGCATCAGCACCCCCGAAAACCATGAAAATTACACCAATGATGAAAAAATTTATATCTATTGCAGCTGCCATCTTGGATTTACATTTCTATAGTACTATCGGCTTCAACACCCTCGAAAACCATAAAAATGACACACATAATGAAAAAAATTATACCTATTGCAGCCGCCACCTTGGATTTACATTTCGACAGCACTATCGGCTTCAACACCCTCGAAACTCATGAAAATGACACCCATGATGAAAAAATTGGTACCTAATTTAGTCGCCATCTTGGATTCACATTTCTACAGCACTATCAGCTTCAACACCCTCGAAAACCATGAAAATGACACCCATGATGAAAAAATTGGTACCTAATTCAGCCGCCATCTTGGATTTACATTTCGACAGTACTATAGGCTTCAACACCCTCAAAACCCATGAAAATGACACCCATGATCAAAAAAATTGATACTCATTGCAGCCGTGACCTTGGATTTACATTTCGACAGCACTATCGGCTTCAGCACCCTAGAAAACCATGAAAATGACACCCCATGATAAAAAAGTTGATATATTTTGCAGCCCCCATCTTGGATTTACATTTTGACAGCACTATCGGCTTCAACACCCTCGAAAATCATGTAAATGACACCCTTGATGAAAAAAATTATACTTGTTGCAGCCGTCACCTTAGATTTACATTTCGACAGCAATATTGGCTTCAACACCCTCGAAAACCATGAAAAGACACCCAAGATGAAAAAGTTGATATCTATTGCAGCCGCCATCTTAGATTTACATTTCGACAGTACTATAGGCTTCAACACCCTCAAAACCCATGAAAATGACACCCATGATCAAAAACATTGATACTCATTGCAGCCGTGACCTTGGATTTACATTTCGACAGCACTATCGGCTTCAGCACCCTCGAAAACCATGAAAATGACACCCCATGATAAAAAAATTGATATATTTTGCAGCCCCCATCTTGGATTTACATTTTGACAGCACTATCGGCTTCAACACCCACGAAAACAATGAAAATGACACCCATGATGAAAAAATTTGTACCTAATTCAGCCGCCATCTTGGATTTACATTTCTACAGCACTATCAGCTTCAACATCCTCGAAAACCATGAAAATGACACCCATGATGAAAAAAATTATACCTATTGCAGCCGCCACCTTGGATTTACATTTCGACAGCACTATCGGCTTCAACACCCTCGAAACTCATGAAAATGACACCCATGATGAAAAAATTGGTACCTAATTCAGTCGCCATCTTGGATTCACATTTCTACAGCACTATAAGCTTCAACACCCTCGAAAACCATGAAAATGACACCCATGATGAAAAAATTGGTACCTACTTCAGCCGCCATCTTGGATTTACATTTCGACAGTATTATAGGCTTCAACACCCTCAAAACCCATGAAAATGACACCCATGATCAAAAAAATTGATTCTCATTGCTGCCGTGACCTTGGATTTACATTCCGACGGCACTATCGGCTTCAGCACCCTCGAAAACCATGAAAATGACACCCCATGATAAAAAAATTGATATATTTTGCAGCCCCCATCTTGGATTTACATTTTGACAGCACTATCGGCTTCAACACCCTCGAAAACCATGGAAATGACACCCCATGAAAAAAAATTGATATATTTTGCAGCTCCCATCTTGGATTTACATTTTGACAGCACTATCGGCTTCAACACCCACGAGAACCATGAAAATGACACCCATGATGAAAAAATTGGTACCTAATTCAGCCGCCATCTTGGATTTACATTTCTACAGCACTATCAGCTTCAACATCCTCGAAAACCATGAAAATGACACCCATAATGAAAAAATTTATACCTATTGCAGCCGCCACCTTGGATTTACATTTCGACAGCACTATCGGCTTCAGCACCCTCGAAAACCATGAAAATTACACCCCATGATGAAAAAATTGATACCTATTGCGGCCGCCATCTTGGATTTATATTTCGACAACCCTATCGGTTTCGACACCCTCGAAAAGCATGAAAATGTCACCCATGACAAAAGAAATTATACTACTTACTTTTAGTACGTACAACTATTATTTATTCTGTGCTTTTAAATATTGTAATAAAAAAATCTCTTATTATTATTATAATCAAGTATTTAAGAAATTTGGTTATTCGAATATAGTGTATTTGTACAGCGATCTTTTTGAGCCGCTGCAAACAACCGAAACAATATCCATTCACGACGGCGACTAAAGCCGAACTAAACTACTCTGTGGCTGTAGCTCCCCATTTACAGAAATAATTTATATACGAGGCTACCAAATCAACGAAAATTTCGCCATTTTGGAGCCGAAAAAAATTAATTATAGCTAAACAAAACAAAATTACACTGCCATTTACATTCAGTGGCTTACCACATGATAGATGAAGAGATTAAAACATAGATTGAGTTAAACAATTGATATTTTCAAAAGTTATAGTGTTTACAAGCCACAGGGACATGATAAATCCACACCATAAGCCACTAAAACCCTTTCTTATTTAAAAATAGCAATTAATCGATTTAAAAAATTTATTAATAAGTTCAACAATCATTTATCATTCTAACAGTGTGCTTTCTATATCATTTATATGTATAATATGATTGCTAGATACGATTTTATTCGATAAAATGTTGGAATCTTAATTTTTAGGCGATAGTAGAACATACCTTGCGCTTTCGCTTAAGGTATGCAATATAATAGTTGCTAACTGTAGTTTTTGCAAACTTTCCACAGTATTTACGCTTGTGGTATTTTACCTGTTAAATATTACGTTACACTAGTGTCAAACCGAAGTGAAAAATATTGCTAACATATTTTCAGAATATATTTTGAAGGGAAAAATAAATATGAATTTACAAATGTACGTCTTTAATGCTATCTGAAGCGCAGTAGGATACGAAAAGTATTTCCAATATTTCCATATGGTTGAGAATCAAATAACACCGAATGGTCCTTTTTAAATTATATAAAATTCCAATGAATGCAGTTGCCGTACTTTTTTATATAATAAACTTGTGCATGGATACTCTATACTGAAGATGAAATATTAGTACTCCATCTAATGATTACATATCCTTTTGTAGCCTATAAGAGCTACAAGAATATAGGACGTTATACCATATATATATATATATATATATATATATATATATATATATATATATATATATATATATATATATATATATATATATATATATATATATATATTATATATATATATATATATATATATATATATATGTATATACCCATAGATATAATTATTTATCAATGATAACCTTAGAAAAGGAAAAATAAAAAGTAAATAACACTTTCCCGGCATTTGTTATTGTTTTTCTGTACGCCAAAATGAGTGAATTTAACGAAGAAATGCGATACATTCTAAAGTTTTATTACAAAAAAAGGAAAGATGCTACTTCAAGCCGTGAAAAAAGTTTGTGACGTTTATGAACCTAACGCAATGTCAGTAAAAGTAACACAAAGTTGGTTCAAGCGTTTTCAGTCCGGGGATTTTGATGTCAAAAATTCACCTTGCTCTGGTCGCTCTCATACGGATTAAGTCGATTCCATTTTCGAAAAAGTGGATAAAGATCAGATTAACTACAAAATAGCTTTGACCCATTTGAAAAAGTCTGGCTATACAAAAAAACTCGATAATTAGGTAACCCGAGATCACTGAAAGAAACCTAATGAATCGTGTACTCATTTGCGATTGTCTATTGGAATGTAATGAAACCGAACTATTTTTGAAAATATTGATGACTGGTGATAAAAGTGGATTACCTACGACAAGAATATGCGGAAATGATCATGTTCAAAGGGTAGTCAAGCTCCACAGATTGTAGCGAAACCCGAATTAACACGCAATACAGTGATGCTGTGTGTATGGTGGGATTGGAAGGGCATCGTTTATTACGAGTTTTTACCGCCGCGCAAAACCATCGATTCTGATCTCTGCTGCCAACAACTAATGAGACTCAAGCAAGAAATTGAGAAAAAAAGGCCGGAATTAATCAACAGAAAAGGAGTGGTATTTCATCATGATAACACAGACCACACACATATTTGGCCATTCAGCAAAAATTGAGAGAGGTTGTTTGGGATGTGTTAAAGTAACTACCTTATAGTCCTGACCTTGCAGCCTCAGATTTTCACCTGTTTTGGTCTCTTCAGGATTCTTTGGGTAGTGTTAGGTTAACATCAATAGGACTGTGAAAACTACTTGTCGCATTTTTAGGATCAAAAATTTCAAGATTCCTACCAACTTTATATGGTCAAAAATGCAAGATACAAGATGGCAACAAGTTATCGAATAAAATGGCAAATATATATTATATTTAAATTTAATTAAACTTTAAATAATTAACAGTGGTAGAGCCACGCGGCAGCGTTTGCTGTCGCACGGATGGGCCGGCTCGAACCGGGGTGGTACCACGACCTCACAGAATACCAGCGTGAAGTAGACGTTTACCTCTGCGTTTCGTTTGGTGAGTGCAGGTGGCCAGAGCCCCTTTTTACTGGAAATGAGGCATTCCATCTTAGTCCTCACGGGTGACAACGCATCTGCATTTTTATCTGTAACAGAGGATAGATGTAGATGTCTATGGGGCGCAGCAACCACTTACCATCAGGTGGACTGTGTGCTCGTTTTCACCCTTATCCAATAAAAAAAACATCAATAGGTCTGTGAAAATTACTTGTCGCATTTTTGGGATCAAAAATTTCAAGATTCCTACCAACTTCATATGGTCAAAAATGCAAGATACAACATAGCAACAAGTTATCGAACAAAATGGCAAATATATATTATAATTTAATTTAATTAAACTTTGAAATAATTATGTTTTGGATTTGCATATAAAATGCAAAGAAATTTTTCCCCAACCTTATATTAAATAAAAATGAAGTGTCTGTTAGCAATATATGGTAATAACTAACTTCGTTTAAACTCAGGAGGTTATTAAGAAAATTGTCAATTTTTAAGATTTTTGTCTGTCTGTCTGTCCGGGCTAATCTTTGGAATGACTGAACCGATTGTGATGAAATATTACGAACAGATAAAAAGCAATGTCAGAAGGCGTATAGACTAGATTTTATCAGAAAAAGCGTAGTTTTTCTTTAAAAACGAAAAATTGTAAAATTAAATTTTCTTTGTTTATCATAAATCTAAATGACGTTACTTTAATATATTTTATCCAGGCGAAGCTGGGGCTGTTCCCTGATTATTATATATTATGAATAGGAGTTATCTGACTGTACATGATGACATGAGTACAAACATAAAAACGATCATTTTCCAAACGTACACTGTGTAAGAGAGAAGGCACTCGAGATCGATAACGGATTACAACTGACAGAGATTTATTGTCGTTTAGATTAATTGAATTCCGGAACTTGTTGGGATTTCTCGAGTTTCCAAGGCAGTCTAATATTAATTAGCAAAAAGCAACCTTACCTCACCTTATTTATGAAAGACTTAATAACAAAGTATAATAATGTGTAATGTATCACGCGAGCATTAGCCAATAGCGTAGCTATCAAGTTACATATTATGGTAATCGGAAATTACTTGTTATTTATTACCTGTTACTGTTACCGTTACAGCCTATTAAAGTCCACTACTGAACATAGGACTACCCCATAGACTGCCTCATAGAGGAATATATTTGCCTTAGTTGTCACGCTTGGCAAGCTGGTTGGCAACCGCAGTTAGTTTTTATTTTTAGGCATTTTTAGGAAAACGCTGCTGCCCTTATCATGATTTGTTTCGTTATATGGATATTCTTATACTATCACTACACGGCAATGTGTTAAAATTTGTACTTTGTAATTATCACAAGTTAAAAATCAACCTCAAAGAACGCTTGTGAAATTTTATAAAAGTTATCCAAACTGTGAACCTATAAATTAAGTTTATACGTGGACCGGTGAAGGTCCACGCTCTCACAGAATACCGGCGTAAAATAGCAGCTTAGTTGGCGTTTTTGTATGGTGAGTGTAAAGAACTGTAGACCCTTTTGACTGAAATCAAGGCATCTTAGTCCTCGGGGGATGACATCGCATCTGCATTTTGATTTTTAATTGAGGATAGATTAAAATGTCTATGGGCTACAGTATTCACTTACTATGTATATCCATGTACCATAGTGGACCGATGGTAAGTGGATGCTGTGTAGATTTCAATGACAAATGTGTTATCACCGCTTTTAAATTGATATCACCGGATGCGGACGAGCACCCTCTCAATCTTCATTATAAAGTTATGGTATTGCTTTAAAAACTAATAATAATAAAATTATTTCCGCACAATAGCTTCTGAAGTCGTTGCTAAGATAAAGTTTATAGAAGAACTAAAGTACCGACTTCAAAGGCTATTTATGTGACTGCCTCGTTGGTCTAGTGGTTGTAGTAGTGCGACTGCTGATCGTAAGCTCCCGGGTTCGAATCCCGGGTCGGGCAAAAAAGTCGGTTATTGAGCTTTTCCATCAAAAAATTCTTAGTAGCTGCCTGGAGTCAGGAAGTTGGCGGTGTTTCACCCCTGTCCCTCGGAAAACACTTAAAGCCGTTGGTCCTGCACCTGATCTCTCTCCAGTCGTGTCGGTTTACCGTCCCATCGGGCCATGAGGGTGAAGGAATAGAGAGTGCACCTGTGCTTGCGCATATACTTGGGCACTATAATCCTGTCCTGCGCCGATGGCTAGTCTCCGTTGAGACTGGCTGCCATGGCCGAAAATACCGAAATCACGCTCTCATAAAATACCAGCGTAAAATAGCAGCTTAACGCTGCTGTATAGCTTATGGTGAAAGTAGAGAACCGGAAAGCCTTTTGACTGGAAACAAGGCATTCCATCTTAGTTCTCAGAGATGACAATGCATCCGAATTTTGTTTCTAATTTGAGGAGAGATGTAGATGTCTATGGGCCAGTGCATCCACTTACCATCAGGTGGACTGTATGCTGGTTTGTCTCCCTTATTATATAAAAAAAGAAAATAGTCGAAGAATTAAAGCCTTTAGTGGCTTTTATATCATAATATCGTCTTAGTTTATGTCCAAATAAGTGTTTGATTTAATAATTTGTTGACCCGTTTGAGTGGACTAAGGAGTATAAGAAGCTGAATGTAACAACTAGAATCTCGTCTCAACAGATACAATAAAAACTTCATCTAAGTGCGGATATTTCCCCTAAATTGAAATGAGACCACCGTTGAGGAATAACCTATTTAATAAATAAAGCACCATTAAAATCGGATCAGGAATGGCGTTGATATCACGTAACATATCTACAAACAAACAAAAACATAAATGTATAGAGACCCGCGAGAAAATTTTGTAGTCAACTAAAAACAAGCAAAGCAAATAAGCTAGTGTTTTCAATATTGTCAGATTGTGCGTGAAAATCCAATAATTCGCTTCACGTATTATTTCTGTATCCTTAACAAATATTTGAAATACACTGAGTATAATATTTCGTTGTTGCAATAAATATTCCAGGCAGTTTCATTTTAAATATAAAGTATGTTAATACCCGTTTAAAAATAAAGGATTTTATTCAGTATTTTTTCTTTTCTTGAATGAGAATAAAAATTAAGATAATATATTTTTTCTGATAATTAATAGAATCAGTGTTACTTTTCGGAAGTCTATTATATTAATGATATTAATAAGTTAGTCAATAAACAAAGAGCACTTTCCGCCCTGCGTCAATTGCGTGCAAGTGTGTGCCATTCAAACTAGGTAAGACATATCATTTTGTTTTATTACGTGGATCATAGCTAAATATATTTTTTTTAATATCGTGAATTTTTTTCTAGTAAAGCTACACGGTTACAAAGTAACAAGGTTCCACTGCTGGGCTTGTCCACACTTTTCAGAGCGTTTTAATGCTAGTAAGTCCGCAGCGTTAAGCCAATGTTATGTTAGCCAGTTGGCGGACTTCACATGTCTTTGATTTAATTTTTATTTCTCATACATTCATGTTCCCTCACAATGCCGCTCGCTTATCACGAAGAAAATCAGCACTCAAATTGCAATTGATAATTTCATTTGTGCCAGTAGGCATTCAACTCGGATGGCTCCCGTACTGCGAAATTCACACCACTGCGTTCAAGCTAAATTAAATATTTTAAAATTTTGTATTTAAATATTTTACGTTGAGCACTTAGCCCCTGAGCTAAAACGTCAGCATGAAGAGATTATAAAAATTCAAATGTAAAAATTAAACTAAATTTCGCAAAGAATGTTTAGGGTAAGAGGGATGTCAGAGAGTGTAAGGGCAGGGCGTGTAATATGTTTGTCACAATTCTTCTCCAAATGAAATTCTCACTTTTTTTTAGAACAAAGGTGACAAGCGAGAACATAATTCACCTGATGGTTAGTAGATTTGGTCCTTAGATATCTACACCTAGCCCCAAATAAGGACAGATGCGTTGTCGCCCCCTGAGAACTAAGATGGAATGCCTCGTATTTAGTAAAAAGGGTATCCGGTTCTCTATACTCACCATAAAAACACAGCAGCGTTGAGCTGCTATTAAATTCTGTTATTCTGTGAGAGCATGGTTTTATGGTATTAATTAGAAAACTTGTCTAAACTTAACCTGTGGGTTTTCATTTCTTTTTCCTATTTCCTTTTACTTAGATAATAAATAAAAATGACTGTCGCATGCTTGTGAATACGCAACTCTTATTGCAACAGCACCCCAGGCGAGGTCTCATTGCTAGAGCTGCGTGTATTTCATCATATGCTGCTTGTAGGGGCTGGTCTGCTTGAGTTTGGGGTTTTACGATGGAAAATGCTCTGGTTACGGTTGGCTCTTTTATTTTTAATTTTTTTAATTAAAAAACCATACTTTTCTTTATCAACCGATAAAAATACAAAAAAGGGGGAGGTACTACGCATTTTCTTTCGCTGTTTCTTTTCAGTATGTCAATAAATAATATAATCTTGAAAAAGAAAACATATAAAGTCAAAACAATCAATGTTATATTATATTTTAAATAGATTGATTAAATTTTAAAATATACAAGGGATTTTAATGAGTTGTTATAAGTTATAAGCAGTGCGGGACAGTATTTCATGACGGGCACGCCACTTGCAACTTTACAAGGCGCAGGTTCGGCCTGACATGGAATATTCTTCCCATCTCTGGACAGGGACTCCCCAGTGCCAACTCATTCTACTTTACCGCATCCAACGCAGAGCGGTTCGAATCGTCGACGACCAAGTTCTTTCCTATCGGCTTGACTCACTGGCACTGCGTAGAGATGTTGCATCTCTTTGCGTATTTTATCGCATCTATCTTGGGAAGTGCTCTGAGGAATTGTTCGGACTAATTACAACCGCTCAATTTCATCATCGCACATCGCAACAAAACTACTTTTTCTACGTGGTAGAGCCATGCTGCAGCTATATTAATAGTATAATTGTAGCACGAATGGGTCGGCTCGACCGGGGAAGGACCACGCTCTCACAGAATACCAGCGAAAAATAGCGGCTTAATGCTGCTGTGTTTCGTATGGTGAGTGTAGAGAACCGGAGACCCTTTTTACTAGCATTCTATCTTAGTCCTCACGGCTGACAATGCATCTGCATTTTAATTCGCAAACGAAGATAGATGCAGATGTCTATGGGCCACAGCAGCCACTTACCATCAGGTGGACTGTGTGCTCGTTTGTCACCCTAATTTTATATAAAAAAAAACTCGATTGGCGTTCCACCACTGTGCGATTTAGAACAAATTTTTTCCTCGTACTACTTCCTTGTGGAATCAATAACCACCAGCGATTTTTCCGGACCGATACGACTTAGGGACTTTCAAGAAAAGAGCCTACTCCTTTTTAAAAGGCTGGCCATGCAACTGCAAATCCCCTGGGGTTGTAGTTGTTCATCGGCGGTGGTAGTCACTTATCATCAGGTGAGCCGCATGCTCGATTGACCCCTGTCCTATACAAAAAAGACCTGGATTCGATACCCACGGTATAGGTTTACTTTTTACATGTATACAACATGTAACAAGAAACCTGTGGTTACCGCTAAGTTCGCTACTACTCGTAGAATCAGAATTCAAACTTTACTTCAGAAAACTCGACCATAAAAATATATTAAATTATTTTTATTTCTATAAAATATCAAATATCTATGATCCATTCATTCAATCATGCGGTAAACCTAATGGAAAGTGACGACCGCCGCCAATGAACAACTGCAACACCAGTTGCAAATTGTATGTGGTTTCATAATCTCTAACCGCATCCGTAAAACACTCAGCGGCCAATGTAAAGGTAATAAAACAACATACAATTTGCAAGCACGTACGTTTGCATACCGATTCTGAGAAAGCACTTAACCGAAATCATGGGGTTTTTGTTACATTTATATATAAATCTATCCTCAATTAAAAATTAAGATGCGGATGCCTCGTTTTCGGTGAAAAGGGTCCCCGGTTCTTTACACTCACAATTCGAAACACAACAGTATTAATTTTATTGCCTTATAAACCCCTCAGAAATGAGAGGAACGTGTTAAAATATACTCCTAGATGCTAACTGCAGTCTTTGCAAACATTCCACAGTATCTACGCTTGTGGTATTTTACCTGTCAAATATTGCAAACCGAAGTGAAAAATATTGCTACCATATTTTCAGAATATATTTTGAAGGGAAAAATAAATATGAATTTACAAATGGACGTCTTTAATGCTATCTGAAGTGCAGTAGGTTACGAAAAGTATTTCTGATATTTCCATATGGTTGATAATCAAATAACACCGAATGGTCCTTTTTAAATTATAGAAAATTCCAATTAATGCAGCTGCCGTACTCCTTTATATAATAAACTTGTGCATGGATACTCTATACTGAAGATGAAATGTTAGTACTCCATCTTATGATTACATATCTTTGGGTAGCCTATAAGAGCTACAAAAATGTAGAACGTTCTAGAACCACAGATATAATTATTTATATCGTTGCATCAATGATAACCTTGGAAAAGGAAAAATAAAAATTACAAACACTTTCCCGGCATTTTTATTGTTTTTCTGTCCGCCAAAATGAGTGAATTTAAGGAAGAAATACGATACATTCTGAAGTTTTATTATAAAAAAAGGAAAGATGCGACTTCAAGCCGCGAAAAAAGTTTGTGACGTTTATGGACGCAGTATAACGCAGTGTCAGGAAAAGTAACACAAAGTTGGTTCAAGCGTTTACAGTCCGGGGATTTTGATGTCAAAAAATACCTCGGTCTGGTCGCCCTGATACGGATTAAGACGATGCCATTTTTGAAAAAGAGGAGAAAGATCGGCATATTAGTAGTTACTACATAGCCGAAGAATTGAGGATTGACAACAAAATAGCTTTGACCCATTTGAAAAAGTCTGGCTATACAAAAAAAATCGATAATTAGGAACCAGACGAGGTCACTGAAAGAAACCTAATGAATCGTGTACTCATTTGCGATTGTCTATTGGAATGTAATAAAACCGAACTATTTTTGAAAATATTGATGACATATACGAAACACAACGACAACGACGACAATATAAGAAATGGATCACCTACGACAAGAACGTGCGGAAATGATCATGTTCAAAGGTTAGTCAAGCTCCACAGATTGTAGCAAAACCCAAATTAACACGCAATAAAGTGATGCTGTGTGTATGGTAGGATTGGAAGGGCATCGTTTATTACGAGTTTTTACCGCCGGGTAAACCCATCGATTCTGATTTCTGCTGCCAATAAATAATGAGACTCCGGGTTTCACCGGTTTTAACGCGTCTTTTCCGGTACTCCTACTCCCAAGGCGTAGTCCCGAATTCATGGAAGACAGTTTTAGGCCACCTGATCCCTAAAAAAGGCGACCGCTCAGACTCGTCCAACTACAGGCCTATCGCCATCACCTCCTTGTTCTCCAAAATAAAGGAATCTATTACAAAATGCCAGCTCATGAGGTACCTTGAGGATCACTGGCTGATTAGTGATCGCCAGTACGGTTTACGTCGGGGTCGATCAGCTGGTGATGTTTTAGTCTAACTGACTCATAGATAAGCGGAGACAGTAGAGTCCTAGGGAGAGGCATCAGCCGTTAGTTTGGACATAGCGAAGGCCTTCAATCGGGTCTGGCACAAAGCGCTTCTTTCGAAGCTTCCTTCCTATGGGCTTCCTGAGAAATTTTGCAAATAGATCACCAGTTTCCTTGCCGATCGGAGCATCAATGTTGTAGTAGACGGTGCATGCTCTGATCTCAAGCTTATCAACGCTGGTGTTCCACAAGGCTGCATGCTATCACCAACGCTGTTTCTCCTGCATATCAATGATATGTTGCAAACTGGTAACATTCATTGCTATGCATACGACAGCACTGGTGATGCCTTATATACCGGCCGTGCCAATATTTCTCGGAAAAACGTCGCCGAGTACCGGGACAAACTTGTGTCTGAAGTTGAGTCTTTTCTGAATAGGTCTAGGATTGGGGGCGATTAAATCTAGTCCAGTTTAACCGTCAGAAGACACAAGTTTGCGCGTTTACCTCTAAAAAGAACCCCTTTGTAGTATCTCCTCAGTTTCAAAGCACTCCCCTTCTTGCCTCAGCCATTATCGGAATCCTCTGCGTCGATATATTGAGTGACATGCAGTTTCGTCGTCACTTGGAAGAGAAGGCCAAATTCGCCTCTAAAAATCTTGGCGGGCTTACCGCCTGCAACTTTACAAAGCGCAGGTTCGGCTTCACATGGAATACTGTTCCCATCTCTGGGCTGGGGCTCCATAGTGCAAGCTTCTACCAATTGACCGCATCCAGTGCAGAGTGGCTCGAATCGTCGACAACCGAGTCCTTTAAAATTAAAAATTTTGTACAGCCGACTTCAATATAAGCGACTTCAATATAAGTTATTTAAGAATAACTCAATAACCATTGGTCTGACCTTGATCAAATTCATATGGGACTACACGAGAACTATCAGCTATTATATAAAAAAAGAATCATCGAAATCGGTTTACCCAGTACAAAGTTATGAGGTAACACACATAAAAAACATACAGTCGAATTGAGTAACGTCTCCTTTTTGGAAGTCGGCAGAAAAAGCAATGGCAGGAGGCGTATAGACTAGATTTTATAAGAAAAAGCGTAGTTTTTCTTTAAAAACGAAAAATTGTTAAATTTAAATTTTCTTTGTTTATCATAAATCTAAATGACGTCACTTTAATAGATTTTATCCAGGCGAAGTTGGGCTGTTCCCTAATTATCTGCCGACTTCCAAAAAGGAGACGGTACTCAATTCGACTGTATGTTTTTTTTACGTGTGTTACCTCATAACTTTGTACTGGGCGAACTGATTTCGATGATTCTTTTTTTATATGAAAGCTGATAGTTCTCGTGTGGTTCCATATGAATTTGATCAAGGTCAGACCAATGGTTATTGAGTTATTCTTAAATAACCTATATTGAAGTCGCTTATATTGAAGTCGGCTGTACAAAATTTTTAATTTTAAATTATTATATATTATGAATAGGAGCTGTCTGACTGTACAGGATGACATGAGTACAAACATAAACACGATCATTTTCCAAACGTACACTTAAGAGAGAAGGCACTCGAGATCGATAACGGATTACAACTGACAGAGATTTATTGTCGTTTAGATTAATTGAATTCCGGGACTTGTTGGGAGTTCTCGAGTTTCCAAGGCAGTCTAATATTAATTAGCAATAAGTAGCCTTACTTTACCTTATTTAGATAGTTATGAAATACTTAATAACAAAATATAATAATGTGTAATGTATCACGCGAGCATTAGCCAATAGCGTAGCTATCAAGTTACATATTATGGTAATCGGAAATTACTTGTTATTTTTTACCTGTTACTGTTACCGTTACAGCCTATTAAAGTCCACTACTGAACATAGGACTCCCCCATAGACTGCCTTATAGAGGAATATATTTGCCTTAGTTGTCACGCTTGGCAAGCTGGTTGGCAACCGCAGTTAGTTTTTATTTTTAGGCATTTTTAGGAAAACGCTGTTATCATGACTTGTTTAGTTATTTGTTAGATATTCTTACACTATCACTACACGGTATTGTGTTTAAATTTGTACCTTGTACTTATCACAAGTTAAAAATCACCCTCAAATAATCCTTGTGAAATTTTATAAAACTTATCCAAACTGAGAACCTATAAATTAAGTTTATACGTGGACCGGTGAAGGTCCACGCTCTCACAGAATACCAGCGTTAAATAGCAGCTTAGTTTGTGTTTTTCTATGGTGATTGCAAAGAACTGTAGACCCTTTTGACTGAAATCAAGGGATCTTAGTCCTCGGGGGATGACATCGCATCTGCATTTTGATTTTTAATTGTGGATAGATTAAGATGTCTATGGGCTACAGTATTCACTTATTATGTATATCCATGTACCATAGTGGACCGATGGTAAGTGGATGCTGTGAAGATTTCAATGACAAATGTGTTATCACCGCTTTTAAATTGATATCAATGGATGCGGACATGCACGCTCTCACTCTTCATTATAAAGTTATGGTTGGCTTCAAAAAATAATAATAATATTATGATTTCCGCACAATAGCTTCTGAAGTCGTTGCTAAGATAAAGTTTATAGAAGAACTAAAGTACCAACTTCAAAGGCTATTTATGTGACTGCCTCGTTGGTCTAGTGGTTGTAGTAGTGCGACTGCTGAACGTGAGCTCCCGGGTTCGAATCCCGGGTCGGGCAAAAAAATCGATTATTGAGCTTTTCCATTAAGAAATTCTCAGTAGCTGCCTGCAGTCAGGAAATTGGCGGTGTTTCACCCCTGTGCCTCGGAAAGCACTTAAAGCCGTTGGTCCTGCACCTGATCTCTCTCCAGTCGTGTCGGTTTACCGTCCCATCGTGCTATGAAAGTGAAGGAATAGAGAGTGTGTGACCTGTGCTTGCGCATACACTTGGGCACTATAATCTTGTCCTGCGCCGATGGCTAGTCTCCGTTGAAACTGGCCGCTGTGGCCGAAAATACCGAAATCACGCTCTCATAAAATACCAGCTTAAAATAGCAGCTTAACGCTGCTGTGTAGTTTATGGTTAAAGTAGAGAACCGGAAAGCCTTTTAACTGGAAACAAGGCATTCCATCTTAGTCCTCAGAGATGACAACGCATCTGAATTTCAATTCTAATTTGAGGATAGATGTAGATGTCTATGGGCCAGAGCATCCACTTACCATCAGGTGGACTGTGTGCTCGTTTGTCTCCCTTATTATATAAAAAAAGATAATAGTCGAAGAATTAAAGCCTTTAGTGGCTTTTATATCATAATATCGTCTTAGTTTATGTCCAAATAAGTGTTTGATTTAATAATTTGTTGACCCTTTTGAGTGGACTAAGGAATATGAAAAGCTGAATGTAACCACTAGAATCTCGTCTTAACTGATACATTAAAAACTTCATCTAAGTGCGGATATTTTCCCTAAATTGAAATGAGACCACCGTTGAGGAATAACCTATTTAATAAATAAAGCACCATTTAAATCGGATCAGGATTGGCGTTGATATCGCGTTACATATCTACAAATAAACAAAAACTTAAATGAATTGAGACCCGCGAGATTATTTTGTAGTCAACTAAAAACAAGCAAAGCAAATAAGCTAGTGTTTTCAATATTGTCAGGTTGTGCGTGAAAATCCAATAATTCGCTTCACGTATTATTTCTGTATCCTTAACAAATATTTGAAATACACTAAGTGAGTATAATATTTCGTTGTTGCAATAAAAATTCCAGGCAGTTTCATTTTTAATATAAAGTATGGTAATACCCGTTTAAAAATAAAGGATTTTTTCAGTATTTTTTCTTTTCTTAAATAAGAAAAAAAAACTAAGATAATATATTTTTTCTTATAATTAATAGAATCAGTGTTACTTTCCGGAAGTCTATTATATTAATGATATTAAAAAATTAATTAAAAAAACAAAGAGCACTTTCCGCCCTGCGTCAATTGCGTGCAAGTGTGTGCCATTCAAACTAGGTAAGACATATCATTTTGTTTTATTACGTGGATCATAGCTAAATATATTTTTTTTAATATCTTGAATTTTTTTTCTAGTAAAGCTACACGGTTACAAAGTAACAAGGTTCCACTGCTGGGCTTGTCCACACTTTTCAGAGCGTTTTAATGCTAGTAAGTCAGCAGCGTTACGCCAATGTTATGTTAGCTAGTTGGCGGACTTCACATGTCTTTCATTTAATTGTTATTTCTCATACATTCATGTTCCCTCACAATGCCGCTCGCTTATCACGAAGAAAATCAGCACTCAAATTGCAATTGATAATTTCATTTGTGCCAGCAGGCATTGAACTCGGATGGCTCCCGTACTGCGAAATTCACACCACTGCGTTCAAGCTAAATGAAATATTTTAAAATTTTGTATTTAAATATTTAACGTTGAGCACTTAGCCCCTGAGCTAAAACGTCAGCATGAAGAGATTATAAAAATTCAAATGTAAAAATTAAACTAAATTTCGCAAAAAATGTTTAGGGTAAGAGGGATGTCAGAGAGTGTAAGGGCAGGGCGTGTAATATGTTTGTCACAATTCTTCTCCAAATGAAATTCTCACTTTTTTTAGAACAAAGGTGACAAGCGAGAACATTATTCACCTGATGGTTAGTAGATTTGTCCCTTTGATATCTACACCTAGCCCCAATTAAGGACAGATGCGTTGTCGCCCATGAGAACTAAGATGGAATGCCTCGTATTTAGTAAAAAGGGTATCCGGTTCTCTATACTCACCATAAAAAACACAGCAGCGTTGAGCTGCTATTAAATTCTATTATTCTGTGAGAGCATGGTTTTATGGCATTAATTAGAAAACTTGTCTATACTTAACCTGTGGGTTTTAATTTCTTTTTCCTGTTTCCTTTTACTTAGATAATAAATAAAAATGACTGTCGCATGCTTGTGAATATGCAACTCTTATTGCAAGAGCTACGTGCAGCGCCCCAGGCGACGTATCATTGCTAGAGTTGTGTGTATTTCTTCATATACTGCTTGAAGGGGCTGGCCTACTTGAGTTTGGGGTTTTTACGATGGAAAATGCCTTGGTTACGGATGGTTCTCTTATTTTTCATTTTTTTTTTAAATTATTAAACCATACTGTTCTTTATTGACCGATAAAAAATACAAACAAGGGGAAGGGACTACGCATTTCTTTCGCTGTTTTTTTTTTCAGTATGTCAATAAAAAAATATGATCTTGAATAATAAAACATATAAAGTAAAAAAAAAAACAATATTTTATTATATTTAAATAGATTGATTAAACTTTAAAATATAATAGGGATATTAATGAGTTATAAGTTATAAGCAGTGCGGGACAGTATTTCATGACGGGCACGCCACTTGCAACTTTACAAGGCGCAGGTTCCGACTGACATGGAATACTGTTCCCATCTCTGGACAGGGACTCCCCAGTGCCAGCTCATTCTACTTTACCGCATCCAACGCATAGCGGTTCGAATCGTCGACGACCAAGTTCTTTCCTATCGGCTTGACTCACTGGCACTGCGTAGAGCTGTTGCATCTCTTTGCGTATTTTATCGCATCTATCTTGGGAAGTGCTCTGAGGAATTGTTCGGACTAATAACAACCGCTCAATTTTATCATCACACATCGCAACAAAACTCGTGATACTATTTATACCATCTGGATGATTGGCGTTCCACCACTGTGCGATTTAGAACAATTTTTTTTCCTCGTACAACTTCCTTGTGGAATCAACAACCACCAGCGATTTTTCCGGACCGATACGACTTAGGGACCTTCAAGAAAAGAGCCTACTCCTTTTTAAAAGGTTGGCCATGCATCTGCAAATCCCCTGGTGTTGTAGTTGTTCATGGGCGGTGGTAGTCACTTATCATCAGGTGAGCCGCATGCTCAATTGACCCCTGTCCTATACAAAAAAGACACGGATTCGATACCCACGGTATAGGTTTACTTTTTACATGTATACAACATGTAACAAGAAACCTGTGGTTACCGCTAAGTTCGCTACTACTCGTAGAATCAGAATTCAAACTTTACTTCAGAAAACTCGACCATAAAAATATATTAAATTATTTTTATTTCTATAAAATATCAAATATCTATGATCCATTCATTCAATCATGCGGTAAACCTAATGGAAAGTGACGACCGCCGCCAATGAACAACTGCAACACCAGTTGCAAATTGTATGTGGTTTCATAATCTCTAACCGCATCCGTAAAACACTCAGCGGCCAATGTAAAGGTAATAAAACAACATACAATTTGCAAGCACGTACGTTTGCATACCGATTCTGAGAAAGCACTAAACCGAAATCATGGGGTTTTTGTTACATTTTGTTTAAATAAAAAGTATAATCGGTGAAGAAAGGCAACAAGCTACAACTAAAGACATTTGGACACTGTTTATTTAGTAAAATGTTCCCGAAACAATCTATAAAAGGCAATGTTATATAGTGCTTTTCTACATTTTTGGGTAAGTGATTCCAGATGAATGGAGCCTAAACAGTAAAAAAATTGCACATAAAGCCAGTGAAGTATGATGGAACACAGGTTCGATGTCTACCAGCACCAAAGTTATTTCAAATTTTAAGTGCTGATTTACCACATGCTTGGTGGTGAAGAAAAACATCCAACATCAGATAACCTGTATTTCTGAAAGATACTACTATTTCCAAGTCATGTAAAGTTCAAAAACACATACTGAAGGAGCGCGGTGTTTGTTTTTTTATATAATAAAGATGACAACTGAGCACAACCCACCTGATGGTAAATGGATGCTGTGGCCCATAGATATATAAATCTATCCTCAATTAAAAATTAAGATGCGGATGCCTCGTTTTCGGTGAAAAGGGTCCCCGGTTCTTTACACTCACAATTCGAAACACAACAGTATTAATTTTATTGCCTTATAAACCCCTCAGAAATGAGAGGAACGTGTTAAAATATACTCCTAGATGCTAACTGCAGTCTTTGCAAACATTCCACAGTATCTACGCTTGTGGTATTTTACCTGTCAAATATTGCAAACCGAAGTGAAAAATATTGCTACCATATTTTCAGAATATATTTTGAAGGGAAAAATAAATATGAATTTACAAATGGACGTCTTTAATGCTATCTGAAGTGCAGTAGGTTACGAAAAGTATTTCTGATATTTCCATATGGTTGATAATCAAATAACACCGAATGGTCCTTTTTAAATTATAGAAAATTCCAATTAATGCAGCTGCCGTACTCCTTTATATAATAAACTTGTGCATGGATACTCTATACTGAAGATGAAATGTTAGTACTCCATCTTATGATTACATATCTTTGGGTAGCCTATAAGAGCTACAAGAATGTAGAACGTTCTAGAACCACAGATATAATTATTTATATCGTTGCATCAATGATAACCTTGGAAAAGGAAAAATAAAAATTACAAACACTTTCCCGGCATTTTTTATTGTTTTTCTGTCCGCCAAAATGAGTGAATTTAAGGAAGAAATACGATACATTCTGAAGTTTTATTATAAAAAAAGGAAAGATGCAACTTCAAGCCGCGAAAAAAGTTTGTGACGTTTATGGACGCAGTATAACGCAGTGTCAGAAAAAGTAACACAAAGTTGGTTCAAGCGTTTACAGTCCGGGGATTTCGATGTCAAAAAATACCTCGCTCTGGTCGCCCTGATACGGATTAAGACGATGCCATTTTTGAAAAAGAGGAGAAAGATCGGCATATTAGTAGTTTCTACATAGCCGAAGAATTGAGGATTGACAACAAAATAGCTTTGAACCATTTGAAAAAAGTCTGGCTATACAAAAAAACTCGATAATTAGGAACCACACGAGGTCACTGAAAGAAACCTAATGAATCCTGTACTCATTTGCGATTGTCTATTGGAATGTAATAAAACCGAACTATTTTTGAAAATATTGATGACATATACGAAACACAACGACAGCGACGACAATATAAGAAATGGATCACCTACGACAAGAACGTGCGGAAGTGATCATGTTCAAAGGTTAGTCAAGCTCCACAGATTGTAGCGAAACCCAAATTAACACGCAATAAAGTGATGTTGTGTGTATGGTGTTTATTACGAGTTTTTACCGCCGGGTAAACCCATAGATTCTGATTTCTGCTGCCAATAAATAATGAGACTCCGGTTTTCACCGGTTTTTACGCGTCTTTTCCGGTACTCTTACTCCCAAGGCGTAGTCCCGAATTCATGGAAGACAGCTTTAGTCCACCTGATCCCTAAAAAAGGCGACCGCTCAGACTCGTCCAACTACAGGCCTATCGCCATCACCTCCTTGTTCTCCAAAATAAAGGAATCTATTACAAAATGCCAGCTCATGAGGTACCTTGAGGATCACTGTCTGATTAGTGACCGCCAGTACGGTTTACGTCGGGGTCGATCAGCTGGTGATGTTTTAGTCTAACTGACTCATAGATAAGCGGAGACAGTAGAGTCCTAGGGAGAGGCATCAGCCGTTAGTTTGGACATAGCGAAGGCCTTCAATCGGGTCTGGCACAAAGCGCTTCTTTCGAAGCTTCCTTCCTATGGGCTTCCTGAGAAATTTTGCAAATAGATCACCAGTTTCCTTGCCGATCGGAGCATCAATGTCGTAGTAGACGGTGCATGCTCTGATCTCAAGCTTATCAACGCTGGTGTTCCACAAGGCTGCGTGCTATCACCAACGCTGTTTCTCCTGCATATCAATGATATGTTGCAAACTGGTAACATTCATTGCTATGAATACGACAGCACTGGTGATGCCTTATATACCGGCCGTGCCAATATTTCTCGGAAAAACGTCGCCGAGTACCGGGACAAACTTGTGTCTGAAGTTGAGTCTTTTCTGAATAGGTCTAGGATTGGGGGCGATCAAATCTAGTCCAGTTTAACCGTCAGAAGACACAAGTTTGCGCGTTTACCTCTAAAAAGAACCCCTTTGTAGTATCTCCTCAGTTTCAAAGCACTCCCCTTCTTGCCTCAGCCATTATCGGAATCCTCTGCGTCGATATATTGAGTGACATGCAGTTTCGTCGTCACTTGGAAGAGAAGGCCAAATTCGCCTCTAAAAATCTTGGCGGGCTCACCGCCTGCAACTTTACAAAGCGCAGGTTCGGCTTCACATGGAATACTGTTCCCATCTCTGGGCTGGGGCTCCATAGTGCCAGCTTCTACCACTTGACCGCATCCAGTGCGGAGTGGCTCGAATCGTCGACAACCGAGTCCTTTAAAATTAAAAATTTTGTACAGCCGACTTCAATATAAGCGACTTCAATATAAGTTATTTAAGAGTAACTCAATAACCATTGGTATGACCTTGATCAAATTCATATGGGACTACACGAGAACTATCAGCTATTATATAAAAAAAGAATCATCGAAATCGGTTTACCCAGTACAAAGTTATGAGGTAACACACATAAAAAACATACAGTCGAATTGAGTAACGTCTCCTTTTTGGAAGTCGGCAGAAAAAGCAATGGCAGGAGGCGTATAGACTAGATTTTATCAGAAAAAGCGTAGTTTTTCTTTAAAAACGAAAAATTGTTAAATTTAAATTTTCTTTGTTTATCATAAATCTAAATGACGTCACTTTAATAGATTTTATCCAGGCGAAGTTGGGCTGTTCCCTAATTATCTGCCGACTTCCAAAAAGGAGACGATACTCAATTCGACTGTATGTTTTTTTTACGTGTGTTACCTCATAACTTTGTACTGGGCGAACTGATTTCGATGATTCTTTTTTTATATGAAAGCTGATAGTTCTCGTGTGGTTCCATATGAATTTGATCAAGGTCAGACCAATGGTTATTGAGTTATTCTTAAATAACCTATATTAAAGTCGCTTATATTGAAGTCGGCTGTACAAAATTTTTAATTTTAAATTATTATATATTATGAATAGGAGCTGTCTGACTATACAGGATGATATGAGTACAAACATAAACACGATCATTTTCCAAACGTACACTTAAGAGAGAAGGCACTCGAGATCGATAACGGATTACAACTGACAGAGATTTATTGTCGTTTAGATTAATTGAATTCCGAGACTCGTTGGAAGTTCTCGAGTTTCCAAGGCAGTCTAATATTAATTAGCAAAAAGCAACCTTACTTCACCTTATTTATGAAAGACTTAATAACAAAGTATAATAATGTGTCATGTATCACGTGAGCATTAGCCAATAGCGTAGCTAGCAAGTTACATATTATGGTAATTGGAAATTACTTGTTATTTATTACCTGTTACTGTTACCGTTACAGCCTATTAAAGTCCACTACTGAACATAGCCCCCCCCCCCCCCCCCCATAGACTGCCTAATAGAGGAATATATTTGCCATAGTTGTCACACTTGGCAGGCTGGTTGGCAACCGCAGTTTGTTTTTATTTTTAGGCGTTATTAGGAAAACGCTGCTGCCCTTATCATGATTTGTTTAGTTATATGGATATTCTTACACTATCACTACACGGTATTGTGTTTAAATTTGTATCTTGTACTTATCACAAGTTAAAAATCACCCTCAAATAATCCTTGTGAAATTTTATAAAACTTATCCAAACTGAGAACCTATAAATTAAGTTTATACGTGGACCGGTGAAGGTCCACGCTCTCACAGAATACCAGCGTTAAATAGCAGCTTAGTTGGTGTTTTTCTATGGTGAATGCAAAGAACTGTAGACCCTTTTGACTGAAATCAAGGGATCTTAGTCCTCGGGGGATGACATCGCATCTGCATTTTGATTTTTAATTGTGGATAGATTAAGATGTCTATGGGCTACAGTATTCACTTATTATGTATATCCATGTACCATAGTGGACCGATGGTAAGTGGATGCTGTGTAGATTTCAATGACAAATGTGTTATCACCGCTTTTAAATTGATATCAATGGATGCGGACATGCACGCTCTCACTCTTCACTATAAAGTTATGGTTGGCTTCAAAAAATAATAATAATATCATGATTTCCGCAAAATAGCTTCTGAAGTCGTTGCTAAGATAAAGTTTATAGAAGAACTAAAGTACCAACTTCAAAGGCTATTTATGTGACTGCCTCGTTGGTCTAGTGGATGTAGTAGTGCGACTGCTGAACGTGAGCTCCCGGGTTCGAATCCCGGGTCGGGCAAAAAAATCGATTATTGAGCTTTTCCATTAAGAAATTCTCAGTAGCTGCCTGGAGTCAGAAAATTGGCGGTGTTTCACCCCTGTGCCTCGGAAAGCACTTAAAGCCGTTGGTCCTGCACCTGATCTCTCTCCAGTCGTGTCGGTTTGCCGTCCCATCGGGCTATGAAAGTGAAGGAATAGAGAGTGCACCTGTGCTTGCGCATACACTTGGGCACTATAATCCTGTCCTGCGCCGATGGCTAGTCTCCGTTGAAACTGGCCGCTGTGGCCGAAAATACCGAAATCACGCTCTCATAAAATACCAGTTTAAAATAGCAGCTTAACGCTGCTGTGTAGTTTATGGTGAAAGTAGAGAACCGGAAAGCCTTTTAACTGGAAACAAGGCATTCCATCTTAGTCCTCAGAGATGACAACGCATCTGAATTTCGATTCTAATTTGAGGATAGATGTAAAAGTCTATGGGCCAGAGCATCCACTTACCATCAGGTGGACTGTGTGCTCGTTTGTCTCCCTTATTATATAAAAAAAGATAATAGTCGAAGAATTAAAGCCTTTAGTATATCATAATATCGTCTTAGTTTATGTCCAAATAAGTGTTCGATTTAATAATTTGTTGACCCTTTTGAGTGTACTAGGGAATATGAAAAACTGAATGTAACCACTAGAATCTCGTCTTAACTGATACATTAAAAACTTCATCTAATTTAAATAAAACTAATTTTACGGATTTTATCGCGTATATTAACTTATTTTATATTCCCGACGTTTCGAGCACTTTACAGCACCCATGGTCACGGGGGGGACTGAGGTGTATGACGTCCCAATGTCATAGTTAACCACGGCTACCTCCAGATTAAAAATTATTAATTTTTAATTTTTGTTCCGATCCACGCAGTATGAACTTACAGTATCATGAAGTCTTGCAGTTGTATGCTTGGGTTGGGATTTAATTTTATTAATTATGGGATCCCAAGCAGATGGTAGCACCCAGCCATCTTCTCTATTGAAATTAGGATGTTTCTTGATTTCAATAGCCTCGCGAATCATCCTTGGAAGGAATCGGTGTTCTTTAGCGAGGATTTGTGGTCTATCAAATCTAATGTAGTGACGGGGGCGATCCTGTACGTGTTCACAGACTGCAGACTTCCCGGAGCGTCTATTCTTCACATCAGCTATGTGTTCTTTAACACGGGTTTTTATAGATCTTTTAGTTTGTCCTATATAAGAGAGACCACATTCACAATCAAGCTTGTACACTCCTGCATCTTGCAGAGGAATATTACACTTGACTGATGGTAAAAACTGACTAATCTTCTTCGGCGGCTTGAAATATGTTTTAATGGAAGCCCGCTTCAAGATGTAGCCAATCTTGTCAGTGACACCTCTGACATATGGCAGTACAGCAGGCACTCGCTCGACTGTGGCCGGCTTCACTCGTTCACTGTGACGTAGGCGCGGGACCCGAAGCTTATTGTCGTGCAAAACTTGCTTGACGTGTTGGAGCTCGGCGGCCAGGTGTTTACTGTCACAGATCCCTCGTGCTCTCTGAAACAAAGATTTACCCACGGTAGCTAACTGTGAAGGATGGTGGTGAGAATCACCGTTTAAATATCTATCTGTATGGGTCTTTTTTCTATACACAGTGTGGCTCAAGGTGTTATCAGGATTCCGAATTACTAACACATCTAGAAAAGCTAAAGAATTGTTTGCCTCTAACTCCATTGTGAACTGAATTTTAGAATTTAAGGAGTTAAGATGGTCTAGAAATGCAGTTACTTTATCTAAAGGGAGAATTGTGAAAGTGTCGTCTACGTACCGCTTGTAGAATCTTGGGTTTATGGGAGAAGTACGCAGGGCTTTCTCCTCAAAGTCCTCCATGAATATATCGGCAACAATGGGAGATACAGGTGAGCCCATCGCCACTCCATCTACTTGCTTGTAGAACTCCTCCTTCCACAATAGGTAGCCAGATGTAAGGCAGTGTCTAAGTAATACTGCATATTCTACGGGCATGTTGTTTTGCTCTAGCCTTCTAGTAACAATCGAGATGCAGTCTTCAACAGGTAAGCATGTGAACAGAGACTGCACATCAAAACTGACCATAGTTTCATTGTCTGCCAGATGTAGGTCTTTAATCTCGCTGACAAAATGGTAGGAATCCTTTGTGTGTGCTCTTGTGTGTCCCCTGAGCGGTGAGAGTATATTCGCTAAGTGTTGAGCCAATTTGTAAGTTGGTGAATCGATTTGGCTCACTATAGGACGTAGTGGAGCATTGGGCTTGTGTATTTTTGGTAACCCATACAATTTCGGTGGTTTGGCACACGTAGGTATTATCGATTTTACGTCTAGATTTAATCTTTCGGAGTGTTTCTTTATGAGATCACTAGTTGTTTTGAGTGTGTTATTTGTTGGGTCATTTTTAACCTTTTTATAAGTACTTGCATCCGACAAAAGTTCTTGTATTTTAGAATTATAATCCGACGTATCCATGACTACCGTGGCGTTTCCTTTATCTGCGCGGAGAATCGTGAGTTCTCGTTTATTGCGTAGGTTATTCAACGCTTTAAATTCGTCTTTAGGTAGATTCGGTTTTGGTGTTGAGCTTCGACGTAACATAGACGAAATGTCTTGACGTATCGCTTCCAAATCTTCCTTTCGCATGTTGTTTTTATATAAACAGTCCTCGACGCTGCAAATAATTTCTTCGTACGGTAATTTTTTAGGTGTTAAAGCAAAATTTAGGCCTTTCGATAATACTCTAATTGTTGCATCATCCAGAGTTTGTTTTGACAGATTATAGACCGCGCTTAATCTATGATCCGCGTTCGTAGTCAATGGTTGCGTTTCGTTCTCACGTTGACTCAGATGTTTGACATTTAATTTGGTCGTTAATTTTTGATATTTTACTATATGTTTGTTTTTGCATTCGTTATATTTATTAATTTCTCGTTTATTTAACGTTTCGATGCAAACATTATAATCAAATGTCGTTAAAACTGCCTTTAACTCACTGAATGATGTGTCTATGGATTTGTTTATGGTATGTAGATCGGAGCGTTTTTGTTGGATTACCGTTCGTAACAACTTTTTACTTGCCTGATTTAAGATCTTAGCGCTTCCTCGAATGTCCTTTTTAGTGGATATTTTGACACACGTAGGAATGATATTATTATCGCGACATCTCTTCAAAAAGTTCAATGCTGTTAGATATCTTGCGCGCTTAGTCATGAGATCTTCTAATCGGCGAATTTTATTTGCAATTACCAGTCCGTACTGGTTCACATAATGATTTCTTATATTTACGCGAACACTACACATTTAAATAAAACTAATTTTACGGATTTTATCGCGTATATTAACTTATTTTATATTCCCGACGTTTCGAGCACTTTACAGCACCCATGGTCACGGGGGGGGACTGAGGTGTATGACGTCCCAATGTCATAGTTAACCACGGCTACCTCCAGATTAAAAATTATTAATTTTTAATTTTTGTTCCGATCCACGCAGTATGAACTTACAGTATCATGAAGTCTTGCAGTTGTATGCTTGGGTTGGGATTTAATTTTATTAATTATGGGATCCCAAGCAGATGGTAGCACCCAGCCATCTTCTCTATTGAAATTAGGATGTTTCTTGATTTCAATAGCCTCGCGAATCATCCTTGGAAGGAATCGGTGTTCTTTAGCGAGGATTTGTGGTCTATCAAATCTAATGTAGTGACGGGGGCGATCCTGTACGTGTTCACAGACTGCAGACTTCCCGGAGCGTCTATTCTTCACATCAGCTATGTGTTCTTTAACACGGGTTTTTATAGATCTTTTAGTTTGTCCTATATAAGAGAGACCACATTCACAATCAAGCTTGTACACTCCTGCATCTTGCAGAGGAATATTACACTTGACTGATGGTAAAAACTGACTAATCTTCTTCGGCGGCTTGAAATATGTTTTAATGGAAGCCCGCTTCAAGATGTAGCCAATCTTGTCAGTGACACCTCTGACATATGGCAGTACAGCAGGCACTCGCTCGACTGTGGCCGGCTTCACTCGTTCACTGTGACGTAGGCGCGGGACCCGAAGCTTATTGTCGTGCAAAACTTGCTTGACGTGTTGGAGCTCGGCGGCCAGGTGTTTACTGTCACAGATCCCTCGTGCTCTCTGAAACAAAGATTTACCCACGGTAGCTAACTGTGAAGGATGGTGGTGAGAATCACCGTTTAAATATCTATCTGTATGGGTCTTTTTTCTATACACAGTGTGGCTCAAGGTGTTATCAGGATTCCGAATTACTAACACATCTAGAAAAGCTAAAGAATTGTTTGCCTCTAACTCCATTGTGAACTGAATTTTAGAATTTAAGGAGTTAAGATGGTCTAGAAATGCAGTTACTTTATCTAAAGGGAGAATTGTGAAAGTGTCGTCTACGTACCGCTTGTAGAATCTTGGGTTTATGGGAGAAGTACGCAGGGCTTTCTCCTCAAAGTCCTCCATGAATATATCGGCAACAATGGGAGATACAGGTGAGCCCATCGCCACTCCATCTACTTGCTTGTAGAACTCCTCCTTCCACAATAGGTAGCCAGATGTAAGGCAGTGTCTAAGTAATACTGCATATTCTACGGGCATGTTGTTTTGCTCTAGCCTTCTAGTAACAATCGAGATGCAGTCTTCAACAGGTAAGCATGTGAACAGAGACTGCACATCAAAACTGACCATAGTTTCATTGTCTGCCAGATGTAGGTCTTTAATCTCGCTGACAAAATGGTAGGAATCCTTTGTGTGTGCTCTTGTGTGTCCCCTGAGCGGTGAGAGTATATTCGCTAAGTGTTGAGCCAATTTGTAAGTTGGTGAATCGATTTGGCTCACTATAGGACGTAGTGGAGCATTGGGCTTGTGTATTTTTGGTAACCCATACAATTTCGGTGGTTTGGCACACGTAGGTATTATCGATTTTACGTCTAGATTTAATCTTTCGGAGTGTTTCTTTATGAGATCACTAGTTGTTTTGAGTGTGTTATTTGTTGGGTCATTTTTAACCTTTTTATAAGTACTTGCATCCGACAAAAGTTCTTGTATTTTAGAATTATAATCCGACGTATCCATGACTACCGTGGCGTTTCCTTTATCTGCGCGGAGAATCGTGAGTTCTCGTTTATTGCGTAGGTTATTCAACGCTTTAAATTCGTCTTTAGGTAGATTCGGTTTTGGTGTTGAGCTTCGACGTAACATAGACGAAATGTCTTGACGTATCGCTTCCAAATCTTCCTTTCGCATGTTGTTTTTATATAAACAGTCCTCGACGCTGCAAATAATTTCTTCGTACGGTAATTTTTTAGGTGTTAAAGCAAAATTTAGGCCTTTCGATAATACTCTAATTGTTGCATCATCCAGAGTTTGTTTTGACAGATTATAGACCGCGCTTAATCTATGATCCGCGTTCGTAGTCAATGGTTGCGTTTCGTTCTCACGTTGACTCAGATGTTTGACATTTAATTTGGTCGTTAATTTTTGATATTTTACTATATGTTTGTTTTTGCATTCGTTATATTTATTAATTTCTCGTTTATTTAACGTTTCGATGCAAACATTATAATCAAATGTCGTTAAAACTGCCTTTAACTCACTGAATGATGTGTCTATGGATTTGTTTATGGTATGTAGATCGGAGCGTTTTTGTTGGATTACCGTTCGTAACAACTTTTTACTTGCCTGATTTAAGATCTTAGCGCTTCCTCGAATGTCCTTTTTAGTGGATATTTTGACACACGTAGGAATGATATTATTATCGCGACATCTCTTCAAAAAGTTCAATGCTGTTAGATATCTTGCGCGCTTAGTCATGAGATCTTCTAATCGGCGAATTTTATTTGCAATTACCAGTCCGTACTGGTTCACATAATGATTTCTTATATTTACGCGAACACTACACATTTAAATAAAACTAATTTTACGGATTTTATCGCGTATATTAACTTATTTTATATTCCCGACGTTTCGAGCACTTTACAGCACCCATGGTCACGGGGGGGACTGAGGTGTATGACGTCCCAATGTCATAGTTAACCACGGCTACCTCCAGATTAAAAATTATTAATTTTTAATTTTTGTTCCGATCCACGCAGTATGAACTTACAGTATCATGAAGTCTTGCAGTTGTATGCTTGGGTTGGGATTTAATTTTATTAATTATGGGATCCCAAGCAGATGGTAGCACCCAGCCATCTTCTCTATTGAAATTAGGATGTTTCTTGATTTCAATAGCCTCGCGAATCATCCTTGGAAGGAATCGGTGTTCTTTAGCGAGGATTTGTGGTCTATCAAATCTAATGTAGTGACGGGGGGCGATCCTGTACGTGTTCACAGACTGCAGACTTCCCGGAGCGTCTATTCTTCACATCAGCTATGTGTTCTTTAACACGGGTTTTTATAGATCTTTTAGTTTGTCCTATATAAGAGAGACCACATTCACAATCAAGCTTGTACACTCCTGCATCTTGCAGAGGAATATTACACTTGACTGATGGTAAAAACTGACTAATCTTCTTCGGCGGCTTGAAATATGTTTTAATGGAAGCCCGCTTCAAGATGTAGCCAATCTTGTCAGTGACACCCTCTGACATATGGCAGTACAGCAGGCACTCGCTCGACTGTGGCCGGCTTCACTCGTTCACTGTGACGTAGGCGCGGGACCCGAAGCTTATTGTCGTGCAAAACTTGCTTGACGTGTTGGAGCTCGGCGGCCAGGTGTTTACTGTCACAGATCCCTCGTGCTCTCTGAAACAAAGATTTACCCACGGTAGCTAACTGTGAAGGATGGTTGGTGAGAATCACCGTTTAAATATCTATCTGTATGGGTCTTTTTTCTATACACAGTGTGGCTCAAGGTGTTATCAGGATTCCGAATTACTAACACATCTAGAAAAGCTAAAGAATTGTTTGCCTCTAACTCCATTGTGAACTGAATTTTAGAATTTAAGGAGTTAAGATGGTCTAGAAATGCAGTTACTTTATCTAAAGGGAGAATTGTGAAAGTGTCGTCTACGTACCGCTTGTAGAATCTTGGGTTTATGGGAGAAGTACGCAGGGCTTTCTCCTCAAAGTCCTCCATGAATATATCGGCAACAATGGGAGATACAGGTGAGCCCATCGCCACTCCATCTACTTGCTTGTAGAACTCCTCCTTCCACAATAGGTAGCCAGATGTAAGGCAGTGTCTAAGTAATACTGCATATTCTACGGGCATGTTGTTTTGCTCTAGCCTTCTAGTAACAATCGAGATGCAGTCTTCAACAGGTAAGCATGTGAAACAGAGACTGCACATCAAAACTGACCATAGTTTCATTGTCTGCCAGATGTAGGTCTTTAATCTCGCTGACAAAATGGTAGGAATCCTTTGTGTGTGCTCTTGTGTGTCCCCTGAGCGGTGAGAGTATATTCGCTAAGTGTTGAGCCAATTTGTAAGTTGGTGAATCGATTTGGCTCACTATAGGACGTAGTGGAGCATTGGGCTTGTGTATTTTTGGTAACCCATACAATTTCGGTGGTTTGGCACACGTAGGTATTATCGATTTTACGTCTAGATTTAATCTTTCGGAGTGTTTCTTATGAGATCACTAGTTGTTTTGAGTGTGTTATTTGTTGGGTCATTTTTAACCTTTTTATAAGTACTTGCATCCGACAAAAGTTCTTGTATTTTAGAATTATAATCCGACGTATCCATGACTACCGTGGCGTTTCCTTTATCTGCGCGGAGAATCGTGAGTTCTCGTTTATTGCGTAGGTTATTCAACGCTTTAAATTCGTCTTTAGGTAGATTCGGTTTTGGTGTTGAGCTTCGACGTAACATAGACGAAATGTCTTGACGTATCGCTTCCAAATCTTCCTTTCGCATGTTGTTTTTATATAAACAGTCCTCGACGCTGCAAATAATTTCTTCGTACGGTAATTTTTTAGGTGGTTTAAAGCAAAATTTAGGCCTTTCGATAATACTCTAATTGTTGCATCATCCAGAGTTTGTTTTGACAGATTATAGACCGCGCTTAATCTATGATCCGCGTTCGTAGTCAATGGTTGCGTTTCGTTCTCACGTTGACTCAGATGTTTGACATTTAATTTGGTCGTTAATTTTTGATATTTTACTATATGTTTGTTTTTGCATTCGTTATATTTATTAATTTCTCGTTTATTTAACGTTTCGATGCAAACATTATAATCAAATGTCGTTAAAACTGCCTTTAACTCACTGAATGATGTGTCTATGGATTTGTTTATGGTATGTAGATCGGAGCGTTTTTGTTGGATTACCGTTCGTAACAACTTTTTACTTGCCTGATTTAAGATCTTAGCGCTTCCTCGAATGTCCTTTTTAGTGGATATTTTGACACACGTAGGAATGATATTATTATCGCGACATCTCTTCAAAAAGTTCAATGCTGTTAGATATCTTGCGCGCTTAGTCATGAGATCTTCTAATCGGCGAATTTTATTTGCAATTACCAGTCCGTACTGGTTCACATAATGATTTCTTATATTTACGCGAACACTACACATTTAAATAAAACTAATTTTACGGATTTTATCGCGTATATTAACTTATTTTATATTCCCGACGTTTCGAGCACTTTACAGCACCCATGGTCACGGGGGGGACTGAGGTGTATGACGTCCCAATGTCATAGTTAACCACGGCTACCTCCAGATTAAAAATTATTAATTTTTAATTTTTGTTCCGATCCACGCAGTATGAACTTACAGTATCATGAAGTCTTGCAGTTGTATGCTTGGGTTGGGATTTAATTTTATTAATTATGGGATCCCAAGCAGATGGTAGCACCAGCCATCTTCTCTATTGAAATTAGGATGTTTCTTGATTTCAATAGCCTCGCGAATCATCCTTGGAAGGAATCGGTGTTCTTTAGCGAGGATTTGTGGTCTATCAAATCTAATGTAGTGACGGGGGCGATCCTGTACGTGTTCACAGACTGCAGACTTCCCGGAGCGTCTATTCTTCACATCAGCTATGTGTTCTTTAACACGGGTTTTTATAGATCTTTTAGTTTGTCCTATATAAGAGAGACCACATTCACAATCAAGCTTGTACACTCCTGCATCTTGCAGAGGAATATTACACTTGACTGATGGTAAAAACTGACTAATCTTCTTCGGCGGCTTGAAATATGTTTTAATGGAAGCCCGCTTCAAGATGTAGCCAATCTTGTCAGTGACACCTCTGACATATGGCAGTACAGCAGGCACTCGCTCGACTGTGGCCGGCTTCACTCGTTCACTGTGACGTAGGCGCGGGACCCGAAGCTTATTGTCGTGCAAAACTTGCTTGACGTGTTGGAGCTCGGCGGCCAGGTGTTTACTGTCACAGATCCCTCGTGCTCTCTGAAACAAAGATTTACCCACGGTAGCTAACTGTGAAGGATGGTGGTGAGAATCACCGTTTAAATATCTATCTGTATGGGTCTTTTTTCTATACACAGTGTGGCTCAAGGTGTTATCAGGATTCCGAATTACTAACACATCTAGAAAAGCTAAAGAATTGTTTGCTCTAACTCCATTGTGAACTGAATTTTAGAATTTAAGGAGTTAAGATGGTCTAGAAATGCAGTTACTTTATCTAAAGGGAGAATTGTGAAAGTGTCGTCTACGTACCGCTTGTAGAATCTTGGGTTTATGGGAGAAGTACGCAGGGCTTTCTCCTCAAAGTCCTCCATGAATATATCGGCAACAATGGGAGATACAGGTGAGCCCATCGCCACTCCATCTACTTGCTTGTAGAACTCCTCCTTCCACAATAGGTAGCCAGATGTAAGGCAGTGTCTAAGTAATACTGCATATTCTACGGGCATGTTGTTTTGCTCTAGCCTTCTAGTAACAATCGAGATGCAGTCTTCAACAGGTAAGCATGTGAACAGAGACTGCACATCAAAACTGACCATAGTTTCATTGTCTGCCAGATGTAGGTCTTTAATCTCGCTGACAAAATGGTAGGAATCCTTTGTGTGTGCTCTTGTGTGTCCCCTGAGCGGTGAGAGTATATTCGCTAAGTGTTGAGCCAATTTGTAAGTTGGTGAATCGATTTGGCTCACTATAGGACGTAGTGGAGCATTGGGCTTGTGTATTTTTGGTAACCCATACAATTTCGGTGGTTTGGCACACGTAGGTATTATCGATTTTACGTCTAGATTTAATCTTTCGGAGTGTTTCTTTATGAGATCACTAGTTGTTTTGAGTGTGTTATTTGTTGGGTCATTTTTAACCTTTTTATAAGTACTTGCATCCGACAAAAGTTCTTGTATTTTAGAATTATAATCCGACGTATCCATGACTACCGTGGCGTTTCCTTTATCTGCGCGGAGAATCGTGAGTTCTCGTTTATTGCGTAGGTTATTCAACGCTTTAAATTCGTCTTTAGGTAGATTCGGTTTTGGTGTTGAGCTTCGACGTAACATAGACGAAATGTCTTGACGTATCGCTTCCAAATCTTCCTTTCGCATGTTGTTTTTATATAAACAGTCCTCGACGCTGCAAATAATTTCTTCGTACGGTAATTTTTTAGGTGTTAAAGCAAAATTTAGGCCTTTCGATAATACTCTAATTGTTGCATCATCCAGAGTTTGTTTTGACAGATTATAGACCGCGCTTAATCTATGATCCGCGTTCGTAGTCAATGGTTGCGTTTCGTTCTCACGTTGACTCAGATGTTTGACATTTAATTTGGTCGTTAATTTTTGATATTTTACTATATGTTTGTTTTTGCATTCGTTATATTTATTAATTTCTCGTTTATTTAACGTTTCGATGCAAACATTATAATCAAATGTCGTTAAAACTGCCTTTAACTCACTGAATGATGTGTCTATGGATTTGTTTATGGTATGTAGATCGGAGCGTTTTTGTTGGATTACCGTTCGTAACAACTTTTTACTTGCCTGATTTAAGATCTTAGCGCTTCCTCGAATGTCCTTTTTAGTGGATATTTTGACACACGTAGGAATGATATTATTATCGCGACATCTCTTCAAAAAGTTCAATGCTGTTAGATATCTTGCGCGCTTAGTCATGAGATCTTCTAATCGGCGAATTTTATTTGCAATTACCAGTCCGTACTGGTTCACATAATGATTTCTTATATTTACGCGAACACTACACATTTAAATAAAACTAATTTTACGGATTTTATCGCGTATATTAACTTATTTTATATTCCCGACGTTTCGAGCACTTTACAGCACCCATGGTCACGGGGGGGGACTGAGGTGTATGACGTCCCAATGTCATAGTTAACCACGGCTACCTCCAGATTAAAAATTATTAATTTTTAATTTTTGTTCCGATCCACGCAGTATGAACTTACAGTATCATGAAGTCTTGCAGTTGTATGCTTGGGTTGGGATTTAATTTTATTAATTATGGGATCCCAAGCAGATGGTAGCACCCAGCCATCTTCTCTATTGAAATTAGGATGTTTCTTGATTTCAATAGCCTCGCGAATCATCCTTGGAAGGAATCGGTGTTCTTTAGCGAGGATTTGTGGTCTATCAAATCTAATGTAGTGACGGGGGCGATCCTGTACGTGTTCACAGACTGCAGACTTCCCGGAGCGTCTATTCTTCACATCAGCTATGTGTTCTTTAACACGGGTTTTTATAGATCTTTTAGTTTGTCCTATATAAGAGAGACCACATTCACAATCAAGCTTGTACACTCCTGCATCTTGCAGAGGAATATTACACTTGACTGATGGTAAAAACTGACTAATCTTCTTCGGCGGCTTGAAATATGTTTTAATGGAAGCCCGCTTCAAGATGTAGCCAATCTTGTCAGTGACACCTCTGACATATGGCAGTACAGCAGGCACTCGCTCGACTGTGGCCGGCTTCACTCGTTCACTGTGACGTAGGCGCGGGACCCGAAGCTTATTGTCGTGCAAAACTTGCTTGACGTGTTGGAGCTCGGCGGCCAGGTGTTTACTGTCACAGATCCCTCGTGCTCTCTGAAACAAAGATTTACCCACGGTAGCTAACTGTGAAGGATGGTGGTGAGAATCACCGTTTAAATATCTATCTGTATGGGTCTTTTTTCTATACACAGTGTGGCTCAAGGTGTTATCAGGATTCCGAATTACTAACACATCTAGAAAAGCTAAAGAATTGTTTGCCTCTAACTCCATTGTGAACTGAATTTTAGAATTTAAGGAGTTAAGATGGTCTAGAAATGCAGTTACTTTATCTAAAGGGAGAATTGTGAAAGTGTCGTCTACGTACCGCTTGTAGAATCTTGGGTTTATGGGAGAAGTACGCAGGGCTTTCTCCTCAAAGTCCTCCATGAATATATCGGCAACAATGGGAGATACAGGTGAGCCCATCGCCACTCCATCTACTTGCTTGTAGAACTCCTCCTTCCACAATAGGTAGCCAGATGTAAGGCAGTGTCTAAGTAATACTGCATATTCTACGGGCATGTTGTTTTGCTCTAGCCTTCTAGTAACAATCGAGATGCAGTCTTCAACAGGTAAGCATGTGAACAGAGACTGCACATCAAAACTGACCATAGTTTCATTGTCTGCCAGATGTAGGTCTTTAATCTCGCTGACAAAATGGTAGGAATCCTTTGTGTGTGCTCTTGTGTGTCCCCTGAGCGGTGAGAGTATATTCGCTAAGTGTTGAGCCAATTTGTAAGTTGGTGAATCGATTTGGCTCACTATAGGACGTAGTGGAGCATTGGGCTTGTGTATTTTTGGTAACCCATACAATTTCGGTGGTTTGGCACACGTAGGTATTATCGATTTTACGTCTAGATTTAATCTTTCGGAGTGTTTCTTTATGAGATCACTAGTTGTTTTGAGTGTGTTATTTGTTGGGTCATTTTTAACCTTTTTATAAGTACTTGCATCCGACAAAAGTTCTTGTATTTTAGAATTATAATCCGACGTATCCATGACTACCGTGGCGTTTCCTTTATCTGCGCGGAGAATCGTGAGTTCTCGTTTATTGCGTAGGTTATTCAACGCTTTAAATTCGTCTTTAGGTAGATTCGGTTTTGGTGTTGAGCTTCGACGTAACATAGACGAAATGTCTTGACGTATCGCTTCCAAATCTTCCTTTCGCATGTTGTTTTTATATAAACAGTCCTCGACGCTGCAAATAATTTCTTCGTACGGTAATTTTTTAGGTGTTAAAGCAAAATTTAGGCCTTTCGATAATACTCTAATTGTTGCATCATCCAGAGTTTGTTTTGACAGATTATAGACCGCGCTTAATCTATGATCCGCGTTCGTAGTCAATGGTTGCGTTTCGTTCTCACGTTGACTCAGATGTTTGACATTTAATTTGGTCGTTAATTTTTGATATTTTACTATATGTTTGTTTTTGCATTCGTTATATTTATTAATTTCTCGTTTATTTAACGTTTCGATGCAAACATTATAATCAAATGTCGTTAAAACTGCCTTTAACTCACTGAATGATGTGTCTATGGATTTGTTTATGGTATGTAGATCGGAGCGTTTTTGTTGGATTACCGTTCGTAACAACTTTTTTACTTGCCTGATTTAAGATCTTAGCGCTTCCTCGAATGTCCTTTTTAGTGGATATTTTGACACACGTAGGAATGATATTATTATCGCGACATCTCTTCAAAAAGTTCAATGCTGTTAGATATCTTGCGCGCTTAGTCATGAGATCTTCTAATCGGCGAATTTTATTTGCAATTACCAGTCCGTACTGGTTCACATAATGATTTCTTATATTTACGCGAACACTACACATTTAAATAAAACTAATTTTACGGATTTTATCGCGTATATTAACTTATTTTATATTCCCGACGTTTCGAGCACTTTACAGCACCCATGGTCACGGGGGGGACTGAGGTGTATGACGTCCCAATGTCATAGTTAACCACGGCTACCTCCAGATTAAAAATTATTAATTTTTAATTTTTGTTCCGATCCACGCAGTATGAACTTACAGTATCATGAAGTCTTGCAGTTGTATGCTTGGGTTGGGATTTAATTTTATTAATTATGGGATCCCAAGCAGATGGTAGCACCCAGCCATCTTCTCTATTGAAATTAGGATGTTTCTTGATTTCAATAGCCTCGCGAATCATCCTTGGAAGGAATCGGTGTTCTTTAGCGAGGATTTGTGGTCTATCAAATCTAATGTAGTGACGGGGGCGATCCTGTACGTGTTCACAGACTGCAGACTTCCCGGAGCGTCTATTCTTCACATCAGCTATGTGTTCTTTAACACGGGTTTTTATAGATCTTTTAGTTTGTCCTATATAAGAGAGACCACATTCACAATCAAGCTTGTACACTCCTGCATGACCAAATTAAATGTCAAACATCTGAGTCAACGTGAGAACGAAACGCAACCATTGACTACGAACGCGGATCATAGATTAAGCGCGGTCTATAATCTGTCAAAACAAACTCTGGATGATGCAACAATTAGAGTATTATCGAAAGGCCTAAATTTTGCTTTAACACCTAAAAAATTACCGTACGAAGAAATTATTTGCAGCGTCGAGGACTGTTTATATAAAAACAACATGCGAAAGGAAGATTTGGAAGCGATACGTCAAGACATTTCGTCTATGTTACGTCGAAGCTCAACACCAAAACCGAATCTACCTAAAGACGAATTTAAAGCGTTGAATAACCTACGCAATAAACGAGAACTCACGATTCTCCGCGCAGATAAAGGAAACGCCACGGTAGTCATGGATACGTCGGATTATAATTCTAAAATACAAGAACTTTTGTCGGATGCAAGTACTTATAAAAAGGTTAAAAATGACCCAACAAATAACACACTCAAAACAACTAGTGATCTCATAAAGAAACACTCCGAAAGATTAAATCTAGACGTAAAATCGATAATACCTACGTGTGCCAAACCACCGAAATTGTATGGGTTACCAAAAATACACAAGCCCAATGCTCCACTACGTCCTATAGTGAGCCAAATCGATTCACCAACTTACAAATTGGCTCAACACTTAGCGAATATACTCTCACCGCTCAGGGGACACACAAGAGCACACACAAAGGATTCCTACCATTTTGTCAGCGAGATTAAAGACCTACATCTGGCAGACAATGAAACTATGGTCAGTTTTGATGTGCAGTCTCTGTTCACATGCTTACCTGTTGAAGACTGCATCTCGATTGTTACTAGAAGGCTAGAGCAAAACAACATGCCCGTAGAATATGCAGTATTACTTAGACACTGCCTTACATCTGGCTACCTATTGTGGAAGGAGGAGTTCTACAAGCAAGTAGATGGAGTGGCGATGGGCTCACCTGTATCTCCCATTGTTGCCGATATATTCATGGAGGACTTTGAGGAGAAAGCCCTGCGTACTTCTCCCATAAACCCAAGATTCTACAAGCGGTACGTAGACGACACTTTCACAATTCTCCCTTTAGATAAAGTAACTGCATTTCTAGACCATCTTAACTCCTTAAATTCTAAAATTCAGTTCACAATGGAGTTAGAGGCAAACAATTCTTTAGCTTTTCTAGATGTGTTAGTAATTCGGAATCCTGATAACACCTTGAGCCACACTGTGTATAGAAAAAAGACCCATACAGATAGATATTTAAACGGTGATTCTCACCACCATCCTTCACAGTTAGCTACCGTGGGTAAATCTTTGTTTCAGAGAGCACGAGGGATCTGTGACAGTAAACACCTGGCCGCCGAGCTCCAACACGTCAAGCAAGTTTTGCACGACAATAAGCTTCGGGTCCCGCGCCTACGTCACAGTGAACGAGTGAAGCCGGCCACAGTCGAGCGAGTGCCTGCTGTACTGCCATATGTCAGAGGTGTCACTGACAAGATTGGCTACATCTTGAAGCGGGCTTCCATTAAAACATATTTCAAGCCGCCGAAGAAGATTAGTCAGTTTTTACCATCAGTCAAGTGTAATATTCCTCTGCAAGATGCAGGAGTGTACAAGCTTGATTGTGAATGTGGTCTCTCTTATATAGGACAAACTAAAAGATCTATAAAAACCCGTGTTAAAGAACACATAGCTGATGTGAAGAATAGACGCTCCGGGAAGTCTGCAGTCTGTGAACACGTACAGGATCGCCCCCGTCACTACATTAGATTTGATAGACCACAAATCCTCGCTAAAGAACACCGATTCCTTCCAAGGATGATTCGCGAGGCTATTGAAATCAAGAAACATCCTAATTTCAATAGAGAAGATGGCTGGGTGCTACCATCTGCTTGGGATCCCATAATTAATAAAATTAAATCCCAACCCAAGCATACAACTGCAAGACTTCATGATACTGTAAGTTCATACTGCGTGGATCGGAACAAAAATTAAAAATTAATAATTTTTAATCTGGAGGTAGCCGTGGTTAACTATGACATTGGGACGTCATACACCTCAGTCCCCCCCGTGACCATGGGTGCTGTAAAGTGCTCGAAACGTCGGGAATATAAAATAAGTTAATATACGCGATAAAATCCGTAAAATTAGTTTTATTTAAATGTGTAGTGTTCGCGTAAATATAAGAAATCATAACTTCATCTAAGTGCGGATATTTTCCCTAAATTGAAATGGGACCACCGTTGAGGAATAACCTATTTAATAAATAAAGCACCATTTAAATCGGATCAAGATTGGCGTTGATATCACGTAACATATCTAGAAACAAACAAAAATATAAATGTATAGAGACCCGCGAGAACATTTTGTAGTCAACTAAAAACAAGCAAAGCAAATAAGCTAGTGTTTTCAATATTGTCAGGTTGTGCGTGAAAATCCAATAATTCGCTTCACGTATTATTTCTGTATCCTTAACAAATATTTGAAATACACTAAGTGAGTATAATATTTCGTTGTTGCAATAAAAATTCCAGGCAGTTTCATTTTTAATATAAAGTATGGTAATACCCGTTTAAAAATAAAGGATTTTTTCAGTATTTTTTCTTTTCTTAAATAAGAAAAAAAATTAAGATAATATATTTTTTCTGATAATTAAAAGAATCAGTATTACTTTCCGGAAGTACATTATATTAATGATATTATAAAGTTAATTGAAAAAACAAAGAGCACTTTCCGCCCTGCGTCAATTGCGTGCAAGTGTGTGCCATTCAAACTAATTAAGACATATCATTTTGTTTTATTACGTGGATCAGAGCTAATTATTTTTTTTAATATCTTGAATTTTTTTTTCTAGTAAAGCTACACGGTTACAAAGTAACAAGCTTCCACTGCTGGGCTTGTCCACACTTTTCAGAGCTTTTTAACGCTAGTAAGTCAGCAGCGTTACGCCAATGTTATGTTAGCTAGTTGGCGGACTTCACATGTCTTTCATTTAATTTTTATTTCTCATACATTCATGTTCCCTCACAATGCCGCTCGCTTATCACGAAGAAAATCAGCACTCAAATTGCAATTGATAATTTCATTTGTGCCAGCAGGCATTGAACTCGGATGGCTCCCGTACTGCGAAATTCACACCACTGCGTTCAAGCTAAATGAAATATTTTAAAATTTTGTATTTAAATATTTAACGTTGAGCACTTAGCCCCTGAGCTGAAACGCTAGCATGAAGAGATTATAAAAATTCAAATGTAAAAATTAAACTAAATTTCGCAAAGAATGTTTAGGGTAAGAGGGATGTCAGAGAGTGTAAGGGCAGGGCGTGTAATAAGTATGTCACAATTCTTCTCGAAATGAAATTCTCACTTTTTTTAGAACAAAGGTGACAAGCGAGAACATAATTCACCTGATGGTTAGTAGATTTGGTCCTTAGATATCTACACCTAGCCCCAAATAAAGACAGATGCGTTGTCGCCCCCTGAGAACTAAGATGGAATGCCTCGTATTTAGTAAAAAGGGTATCCGGTTCTCTATACTCACCATAAAAACACAGCAGCGTTGAGCTGCTATTAAATTCTATTATTATGTGAGAGCATGGTTTTATGGCATTAATTAGAAAACTTGTCTATACTCAATCTGTGGGTTTTCATTTCTTTTTCCTGTTTCCTTTTACTTAGATAATAAATAAAAATGACTGTCGCATGCTTGTGAATATGCAACTCTTATTGCAAGAGCTACGTGCAGCGCCCCAGGCGAGGTATCATTGCTAGAGTTGCGTGTATTTCTTCATATACTGCTTGAAGGGGCTGGTCTACTTGAGTTTGGGATTTTTACGATGGAAAATGCCTTAAATGATTAAACCATACTGTTCTTTATTGACCGATAAAAAATTCAAAAAAGGGGGAGGGACTACGCATTTCTTTCGCTGTTTCTTTTCAGTATGTCAATAAATAATATAATCTTGAATAATAAAACATTTAAAGTAAAAAAAAATCAATATTTAATTATATTTTAAATATATTGATTAAAATTAAAAATATACTAGGGATATTAATGAGTTATAAGTTATAAGCGGTGCGGGACAGTATTTCATGCCGGCACACCACTTGCAACATTACAAGGCGCAGGTTCGGCCTGACATGGAATACTGTTCTGGTAGGGACTCCCCAGTGCCAGCTCATTCTACTCTACCGCATCCAGCGCAGAGCAGTTCGAATCGTCGACGACCAAGTTCTTTCCTATCGGCTGCATAGAGATGTTGCATCTCTTTGCGTATTTTATCGCATCTATCTTGGGGAGTGCTCTAAAGAATTGTTCGGACTAATTACAAACGAAATTGATTTCATAATCGCACATCGCAACAAAACTCGCGATACTATCTATACCACCTGGATGACTGGCGTTCCACCACTGTGCGATTTAGAACAATTTTTTCCGGACTGATACGAATTAGGGACCTTCAAAAAAAGAGCCTACTCCTTTTTAAAAGGCTGGCCATGCATCTGCAAATCCCCTGGTGTTGTAGTTGTTCATCGGCGGTGGTAGTCACTTATCATCAGGTGAGCCGCGTGCTCGATTGACCCCTCCCTTATATAAAAAATACCCGAATTCGATACCCACGGTATAGGTAGAAACGTTTACTTTTTACATGTATACAAAATGTAACAAGAAACCTGTGGTTACCGCTAAGTTCGCTACTACTCGTAGAATCAGAATTCAAACTTTACTTCAGAAAACTCGACCATAAAAATATATTAAATTATTTTTATTTCTATAAAATATCAAATATCTATGATCCATTCATTCAATCATGCGGTAAACCTAATGGAAAGTGACGACCGCCGCCAATGAACAACTGCAACACCAGTTGCAAATTGTATGTGGTTTTATAATCTCTAACCGCATCCGTAAAACACTCAGCGGCCAATGTAAAGGTAATAAAACAACATACAATTTGCAAGCACGTACGTTTGCATACCGATTCTGAGAAAGCACTTAACCGAAATCATGGGGTTTTTGTTACATTTTGTTTAAATAAAAAGTATATACGGTGAAGAAAGGCAACAAGCTACAACTAAAGACATTTGGACACTGTTTATTTAGTAAAATGTTCCCGAACCAATCTATAAAAGGCAATGTTATATAGTGCTTTTCTACATTTTCGGGTAAGTAATTCCAGATGAATGAAGCCTAAACAGTAAAAAAAATTGCCGATAAAGCCAGTGAAGTATGCTAGAACATAGGTTCGATGTCTACCAGCATCAAAGTTATTTCAAATTTTAAGTGCTGATTTACCACATGCTTGGTGGTGAAGAAAAATATCCTGAGATAACCTGTATTACTGAAAGATACTAATATTTCCAAGTCATGTTAAGTTCAAAAACACATACTGGAGGAGCGCGGTGTTTATTTTTTTATATAATAAAGATGACAACCGAGCACAACCCACCTGACGATAAATGGATGCTGTGGCCCATAGATATATAAATCTATCCTCAATTAAAAATTAAGATGCGGATGCCTCGTTTTCGTTGAAAAGGGTCCCCGGTTCTTTACACTCACAATTCGAAACACAACAGTATTAATCTTATTGCCTTATAAACCCCTCAGAAATGAGAGGAACGTGTTAAAATATACTCCTAGGTGCTAACTGCAGTCTTTGCAAACATTCCACAGTATCTACGCTTGTGGTATTTTACCTGTCAAACATTACAAACCGAAGTGAAAAATATTGCTACCATATTTTCAGAATATATTTTGAAGGGAAAAATAAATATGAATTTACAAATTGGACGTCTTTATGCTATCTGAAGTGCAGTAGGATACGAAAAGTATTTCCAATATTTCCATATGGTTGATAATCAAATAACACCGAATGGTCTTTTTAAATTTTATAAAATTCCAATTAATGCAGCTGCCGTACTCCTTTATATAATAAACTTGTGCATGTATACTCTATACTGAAGATGAAATATTAGTACTCCATCTTATGATTACATATATTTGGGTAGCCTATAATAGCTACAAGAACGTTCTAGAACCACAGATATACTCGTAATTATTTATATCGTTGCATCAATGATAACCTTAGAAAAGGAAAAATAAAAAGTAAATAACACTTTCCCGGCATTTTTTATTGTTTTTCTGTACGCCAAAATGAGTGAATTTAACGAAGAAATACGATACATTCTAAAGTTTTATTACAAAAAAAAGGAAAGATGAGACTTCAAGCCGCGAAAAAAGTTTGTGACGTTTATGAACCTAACGCAGTGTCAGTAAAAGTAACACAAAGTTGGTTCAAGCGTTTTCAGTCCGAGGATTTTGATCTCAAAAATTCACCTCGCTCTGGTCGCCTTCATACGGATTAAGTCGATTCCATGTTTTAAAAAGTGGATAAAGATCGGATTGACTACAAAATAGCTTTGACTCATTTGAAAAAGTCTGGCTATACAAAAAAAATCGATAATTAGGTAACACGAGATCACTGAAAGAAACCTAATGAATCGTGTACTCATTTGCGATTGTCTATTAGAATGTACTTGTACCGAACTATTTTTGAAAATATTGATGACTGTTGATAAAACATGGATCACCTACGACAAGAACGTGCGGAAAAGATCATGTTCAAAAGGTAGTCAAGCTCTACGGGTTGTAGCGAAACCCGAATTAACACGCAATAAAGTGATGTTGTGTGTATGGTGGGTTTGGAGGGAATCATTTATTACGAGTTTTTACTGCCGGGCAAAACCATCAATTCTGATGTCTGCTGCCAACAACTAATGAGACTAAAGCAATAACTTGAGAAAAAAAGGCCAGAATTAATCAGCAGAAAAGGAGTGGTCTTTTATCATGATAACGCCAGACCACACACATATTTGGCCATTCAGGAAAAATTGAGAGAGTTTGTTTGGGAAGTGTTAAAGTAACTACCATATAGTCCTGACCTTGCACCCTCAGATTTTCACCTGTTTTGGTCTCTTCAGAATTATTTGGGTAATATTAGGTTTTAACAGTGGTAGAGCCAGGCGGCAGCTTTTGCTGTCGCATGCATGGGCCGGCTCGAACCGGGGTGGTACCACGACCTCACAGAATACCAGCGTGAAGTAGAGGTTTACCTCTGCGTTTCGCTTGGTGAGTGCAGGTGGCCGGAGGCCCTTTTTACTGGAAATGAGGCATTCCATCCTAGTCCTCACGGGTGAAAACGCATCTGCATTTTGATCTGTAACAGAGGATAGTTGTAGATGTCTATGGGCCGCAGCAACCACTTACCATCAGGTGGAATATGTGCTCGTTTTTCACCCTTATCCAATAAAAAAAAACATCAATAGGTCAGTGAAAATTACTTGTCGCATTTTTGGGATCAAAAATTTCAAGATTCCTACCAACTTTATATGGTCAAAAATGCAAGATACAAGATGGCAACATAATATTATATATTATATTATAATTAAATTTAATTAAACTGTGAAATAATTATGTTTTGGATTTGCATATAAAATGCAAAGAAATGTTTTCCCCAACCTTATATTAAATAAAATGTAGTGTCTGTTAGCAATATATGGTAATAACTAACTTCTTTTAAACTCAGGAGGTTATTAAGACAAACGACAATTTTTAAGATTTTTGTCTGTCTGTCTGTCCGGGCTAATCTTTGAAATGACTGAACCGATTGTGATGAAATATTACGAACAGATAAAAAACAATGCCAGGAGGCGTATAGACTAGATTTTATCCGAAAAAGCGTAGTTTTTCTTTAAAAACAAAAAATTGTTAAAATAAATTTTCTTTGTTTATCATAAATATAAATGACGTTACTTTAATATATTTTATCCAGGCGAAGCTGGGGCTGTTCCCTGATTATTATATATTATGAATAGGAGTTGTCTGACTGTACATGATGACATGAGTACAAACATAAACACGATCATTTTCCAAACGTACACTGTGTAAGAGAGAAGGCACTCGAGATCGATAACGGATTACAACTGACAGAGATTTATTGTCGTTTAGATTAATTGAATTCCGAGACTCGTTGGAAGTTCTCGAGTTTCCAAGGCAGTCTAATATTAATTAGCAAAAAGCAACCTTACTTCACCTTATTTATGAAAGACTTAATAACAAAGTATAATAATGTGTCATGTATCACGTGAGCATTAGCCAATAGCGTAGCTAGCAAGTTACATATTATGGTAATTGGAAATTATTTGTTATTTATTACCTGTTACTGTTACCGTTACAGCCTATTAAAGTCCACTACTGAACATAGCCCCCCCCCCCCCCATAGACTGCCTAATAGAGGAATATATTTGCCATAGTTGTCACACTTGGCAGGCTGGTTGGCAACCGCAGTTTGTTTTTATTTTTAGGCGTTATTAGGAAAACGCTGCTGCCCTTATCATGATTTGTTTAGTTATATGGATATTCTTACACTATCACTACACGGTAATGTGTTTAAATTTGTACCTTGTACTTATCACAAGTTAAAAATCACCCTCAAAGAATCCTTGTGAAATTTTATAAAAGTTATCCAAACTGTGAACCTATAAATTATGTTTATACGTGGACCGATGAAGGTCCACGCTCTCACAGAATACCAGCGTAAAATAGCAGCTTATTTGGTGTTTTTGTATGGTGAGTGTAAAGAACTGTAGACCCTTTTGACTAAAATCAAGGCATCTTTGTCCTCGGGGGATGACATCGCATCTGCATTTTGATTTTTAATTGAGGATAGATTAAGATGTCTATAGCCTACAGTATTCACTCACTTACTATGTATATCCATGTACCATAGTGGACCGATGGTAAGTGGATGCTGTGTAGATTTCAATGACAAATGTGTTATCACCGCTTTTAAATCGATATCAACAGATGCGGACGAGCACCCCCTCACTCTAAACCCCCCCCCCCCCCCCTCCTACCCGTCGAATGTTTTACCATTCCCTTGGTTTGTCGAACAAAGTTGAAAAGTTATCGCACTGCTTTACACTTTTTACCTCAGAACTCAATGTTTCCATCAGAATGGGACATCTTTTTATGTCGAAGTTTTATACATGTCGTTTGTGACAATGACAGATGGGATATGGAGTGTGAAGGTGTCAGAAAGGACACATTGGTCGTGGGTACCTCCATGTTATTGAAATTATTATACTATTGGTCAAAATGTTAATCCATATGATGTTATATTTAATTATTTATATTGGAGAATCTAGTTGTCGTTGTACCTAATGAAGTCATTTTATTACGTAATCTGTTTCGCACTTATGCATGTACTTACCGATTTACTGTAAATATGGTCTGTGGAGACCAACCAAACCAAAAATTTGAAGATATACTTATGTCTTCAAAGTTAGAAATTACAATTTCCTTGGTCAATTGTCTTTACCCAAACTTCATTCTATTCTGAAATGAGGTTTCTTAGACCAAAAAAGAAAAGGTGAAAGAAACTACCCAGGTATCCACTTTTTTATGTTATTTTAACCGAATTAAAAAAGAAGGGTAATTCTCAACTCCGTTCGCAAGTCCGTATTTATTTTTTATCATAAATTATTTGTTGAACCGATTTTAATAATAATTTTCTTTTAAATAAAGTTTAATTTTCACATTAATTTTAAGAAAAAAAAATACCAATCTCAAAAGATATAAGAAATGAAGTTTTTAATGTTAGATGACATTATAGTTGTTATTTTCAACTTGAAATGTCACAGTCTTTCAAAAATCGAAAAAATAAAATTAGGAACTGACTTCAAAAACTAAAAATATAAAATAATTTTTGCACAGACTTCAGAAGCTATTACGTTCAAATTATTTTATTCTTCTATTAGATATATGAATGAGAAAGAAGCAGAAGGGGTGTGTCAGGATCGGGCCTTATGGAAATCCTGGAAAAAACTGTTCTAATGAGCTTTATTTTATCACCCTCGTTCTATTCTGAACAAAATTCAAAACATTTCATTACTTTATTTTTATAGATTAGGGTAACAAGCGATCACGCAGTCCATCAGGTGGTAAGTGGATGCTGTACCTGTCCATAGGCTAGATGTACATCGAATAACTTTTTCTAAAATTCATGTGATCCCCCCCCCCCTCCCCCAAGTGCTAAGACGAAATGCTGTATTTCTAACAAAAGGGGTCTCCAGTTCTTTACACTCATCATACGAAACAGCAGCATTTAGATGCTATTTCACGCTGGTATTATGTGGAGGCGTGGTCCTTCCCATTCGTGCTACAACCATATAATGGCTGCAGTGTGGCTCTACCACCTATGTAATTTAGGATTGCTACACGGTTTGAAAAACAAGACTCTCTGAGAGAAGAAGCGGTAAAAAACTCTAGAATCTTTTATTGGTATTCTTTTAAACGCCATGTTACAATTTAATTTTAAGAAAAATAAAATCATATTAATTTTCATTATTAAAACAATTAAATCAATAAAATGTCAAATGTTTTTTAACTTTTTTTAACTAAATTCAACAATTTATCATACGCTAGGGGACTTGAAAATGCAGAACAAGTTTTTGACACATAATATTTTTCTAATATTGATATTTTTAATTGGCTTATATAATAGGTATATATAATATCACTAAGAAAGTTTTTATATATTGGCTGCACTATGTTCTTATCGTTTTTTTTTTCTATTTAGATGGTTTGGTTATAGAATATTGAATATTATTTCCAATATGCCTATTTTCATCGTATTACAACGTAATACATGATACTGCAGTTCAAGCAAGCAAAGTAGTTAATAATATAATTATACATTTATTTTTATTTACATAACATTATATTCAATATTAAAAAAAAAACTATAACTAGAAACTTAATTAAGATATAGTCCTACTCCCCGCGATATCGTGCCAAGAATGCTGGCTGCGTTCCCCTGCTGAATGGCTATACTTAGCCTTTGAGCGAGAAAAGAACCAGCCCTCTTACCAGCAGCAGCAACGACCAGGCGCGTTTGGAGTTCCTTTCAGAACTTCACCGCACGTGGACCCCACGGACCGATAGTCTCTACATCAAATGTCACAAATATGAAGTCATCTCACAGAGACTCATATTTGCGCCACTTACTCAGTTCAGCTGCCTCTGATGCCGCCCCAACTCTAAACAAGGTACCCTTGATATAATTTAGTTGTAGATAAGCCTTTAAGTCATTTTAAGAGTGCAAATTGCAGAACTTAATTTTAAATCTCATTTATCAATAAATTTATGCTCTCTGCACTCTCCTCATAAAATCAGTAGAAATTCATAGACAAACTTTCGTAATTTAAGTTATTATCTCGAAAGTTACAGCATTCTGCGTCGAACCACACATTGTAATAAAATATAGACAAGCGTAACATTTAATTTTACTTCAAATATTTCTAAAAAGTAAAAATCAAACGCGATAAAATCCGTAATTTTTTTAATATAATAAATAATTTAAACTTCGTAGTATTGACATCTCGTATATTTTCTGGGATAGTGTTGTTATAGCTCATACATAGACTCAAGAATGCATTACTATGTGTAGTCGAGTAACTGATATTTACAATGTAAATATGTAACTTTTTTTGTAAAAACTACTTTTGTTTTTGTGAACATACTCTAAATTTTCTGCAATGAACATTATTTTATAGAAAAAGGGTGACAAACGAAAAATAGTCCACATGATTGTAAGTAATTGTCACCAATGAGGACTAAGATGGAATGCCTCGTATCCAGTAAAAAAGTTTTCCGGTTCTCTACACTCGTTATACGAAACACAGCAATAATAAGCTGCTATTCTATGAAAGTGTGGCCCTTTCTTGGTCGAGCCATCCCATTTGTGCTACAACCATAATAGGCACCACGCATACATACATACGTATATACTATCTTCGTTATTCTAGCGAATCATTTTTGAATTTTCGAATGTTTGGTAAACAATTTTGCAATTTTCAAAGTAAACTCGTGAGAACGTTGTATACACTTCCAAACTTGGTTGAACTTTGTAAAGCTGTTGAATTTGTTTATAAATTAATCTGAAAAAGTCGATGTTAACTTGTACGAATAATGTGAGTTGTTAAGTTAATGTCACATTTATATCAGAAAATAAAGCAAAAAACCCCCTACCCATTAATGTCCTTCCTGTTTCAAAGTTGGTTTTCTTCTTCTTTTTCTCCAGCCTATCAAAGTCCAATGCATGAGGCCTCCCCGCTGTAGAGAAAATGCACCACAACTATCACGCTTGACAGTCCTGTTGCACCAATTACGTTATAGCGAAGTCATCATCATCATTACAGCTCTACACAAGCCCATAGCTGAACATAAACCTTCCCTAAGATATGCCGTAGAACACGGTGCTGATTCACCTGTATTCCTTGATTTCCTGAATCTCTTACCAGGTCATCACTACATTTTGTGGAGGGCCGCACTATACTTTGCTCACCAGTACAAGGCTGCCACTCGAGAACCTTTCTTCTCAATCGGTTGTCGGATCTTCGAGCCATATGGAAGGGGCCCATTTCCACTGTCATTGTAAAAATATCCGGAAGAACCGGAAACCCTTATTACTAGTAACGAGGCATTCCATCTTTGTTCTTAGGTCAACGCTACTGCATTTGAATCTTAAACGAGGATAAATGTAGGTGTTTTTGGGACATATCATCTGCTTAACATCAGGTGATATAACTGCTTGTTTATCGCTCATACTTCTACAAAAAGGAAACAACGGAAGAGGCATATCCGGCTATCGATGATGATGAAAAATAAATATTTTTATTTCCTTTATTTGTTTATTAACCGTTAATTTATACTTTCATAAGGTTAGTCTGCTATAATTTAAACATACCTTTAGGCCTTTAAGTATTTGGACAAACTCGAAGTTAACTGAACAATATATTCACAGGCCGGCTGCGATAACCTTATTACTGTGAGGACCCTTTTCTAGCCGTATTTGTAGGCGTATATATGATTACTTGAAACGCTAATTACGTTTATTGTATTGATACTTCATACTGTATTGAAATTAAACTTTGAATTTAAAGTTAAAACCAACGTCAAAATATATAACCGGCCAAGTGCGAGTCGGGCTCGCGCATGAAGGGTTCCAAACAATCGTAAACTGCGTTTCTAGTAGGGTAGCCTCCTTCATTTTTTATTTTTTTTATTTATGCAAATAACAGATACAGTGGTAGAGCCACGCTACAACTTCTGCTGTAGCATGGATGGGCCGGCTCGAACTGGGGCAGTACCACGACCTCACAGAATACCAACGTAAAGTAGAAGCTACGCTTCTGCGTTTCGCTTGGTTAATGCAAGTGACCGGAAGCCCCCCCCCCCCCCCTTCCATAATATTTTAGCGGAATTTAAAAAGAAAGATATACTCTAGGACGGTACCAGCAACCCTGGTAATGGAGAATCTCTCACTGAGCATCCACAGTCAAGCTACCCACTTGCTAAGCTATTAACACTGCATGGGGCAAACAGAGCGATAAAACCATGGTGACCCCTGCAACGCTATCCGTGGACTTCTACAACATCAGAGGACTTCACTCGAAGCTTAACGCCGTCCACTACCATCTAGAGACGGCGAAGCCGGCCTTGCTCTTTTTAACCAAGACGCAGGTGTCCTCTCCGGCTGATCCTTCGTACCTGTCCTACCCGAGATACCATTTAGAACACTTCTTTGTGCTCCGGGCTGGAGTTTGTATATATGTGTTCACGAAGCCTCGGCAGTCTTGAAGGTACGGACTTGTCCATCTTTTGGCTGCGCGCAGACAGCAAAAACCATCCTTGCGTCTACGGTTGTCTGTCTAGGTCCCATAGCGGTAATTATCAGCGGTAATAATCATACACCATCCCTGTTGAACCTTATGCTGACCTCTCATCCGGACGGATATTAGGTTTCCGTCGATGCCCCTCTCGGCTCCTTGGATCATTGTCTAATTCAGAGTCTGGTGCCACTCACGCTCTCCTCGCATTTGCGTTCTGCAGGTTGCCGCCATGGTTGGCATTACAGGTCAGCGAATTGGGACGGAATGCGGTTTTTCTTTGCATCCTACACATGGGGGCGGGTTTGCTTCTTGTCGAATGATCCCAGAGCTGTTGCTGACTCTGTTACCGATGTGGTGCTACAGGGAATGGAACTATTTATTCCATCATTTGTGGTACCCATCGGTGGCAGATCTCACCCTTGGTTTGGTCGCTCCTGTAAGAGTGCATTTAGCAGTAAGCAGGAGTATTTTTAGGCCTAAGCTAAGGCTTCGGCAGCTCTGGATGTAAATACCAGCGTGCTTAAAAAGAAGTATAACTTCGCCTCTAGATCCTTCAAAAGGGTTATTGCCAAGGCAAAGTCAGAGCACATACGCAGATTTGGCGAGAAACTAGTTCGCCTTCCTTCAGGAACCCGTGCATTCTGGTCTCCCGACAAGTTCAAGGGAATTTCCGTAAGCCATTACTACCATCTCTGCACAGGGAGAATGACTCCCTGGCCCATGCCGCAAAAGTGGAAGCCGACCTTTTAGGCTCCATTTTTGCATCGAACTCGACTCTTAATGACGGGGGGAACACACCGCCCACCATCCCGCAGTGTGGGTGCTCTATGCCTGATGTGCGATGCACAAAGTCCTCAGTACGCAAAACACACCTCTCCCTGGACATCCACAAGTCGAGTGGGCCTGACGGAATCCAGCCAATTGTGCTGAGGACGTGTGCTCCGTAGTTGGCACCGGTCCTAACGCGTCTTATCGTTACTCTAATTCTCTAGACATTGTCCAATATTTATGGAAGACAGCTTTCGTGCACCCGATCCGTAAAACAGCTAACTGCTCTGATGCGTCCAATTACAGGCCTATTGCCATCACCTCCTTGTTCTCGAAAATAATGGAGTCCATTATTAACTGGCAACTCATGCGGTACCTTGAGGAGCACCAGCTGATCAGTGACTGCAAGTACGGTTTCCGTCGGGGTCGTTCAGCTGGTGATATTCTTGTTTACCTTACACATAAATGAGCGCAGGCGATCGAGTCCAAGGGTGGCCGTTAATTTGAACATAACGAAGGCCTTCGATTGGGTCTGGCACAAAGCGCTTTTTTCGAAGCCTCTTTCCTATGGGCTTCCCGAGAAATTGTGCAATTGTATCACAAGCTGTCTGGCTGATCGGAGCATCAAGGTCTTAGTAGACGGTGCATGCTTCAACTACAAGCCTATAAACGCTGGTGTTCCACAAGGCCGCGTCCTATAACCAACGCTGTTTTTTCTGCATATCAATGATATGTTGCAAACCTGTAACATTCATTGCTATGCGAATGACAGCACTGGTGATGCTCTATACATAGACCGTGCCAATATTTCTCGGGAAAACGTCACCGGGTACCGGAACAAACTTGTGTCTGAAGTCATATCTTTGCTGAACAATGCCTTGGATTTGGGGAGACTAAATCTAGCCCAATTTGATCCTAAGAAGACACAAGTTTGCGTATTTACGTACGCATTACGTTAAAAAAACCCCTTTGTCATATCTCCTCAATTTCAAGACACTTCGCTTGTTGCCTCAACCAGTATCGGAATCTTTGCTGTCAACAAATTGAGTGACGTGCAGTTTCGTGGCCACTTGGAAGAGAAGGGCAAACTGGCCTCTAAAAAGCTTGGCCTGCTCTGCAGAGCGCGACAGTATTTCATGCCGTCATACCGCCTGCAACTTTAAAAGGCGCAGGTGCGGCCTTACATGGAATACTGTTCTCATCTCTGGGCAGGAGCTTTCCAGTGCCAGCTCCTTACTTTTGACCACATCCAGTGCAGAGCGGCTCGAATATTCGACGAGTGCTTTGCGAACTGAGCGCTGTGTAAACCGCACATCCGGCATGGAGCACTCACACCACCGGATGGTCGTCGATGTGCTTCCCCCGTCATCTAGAGTCGAGTTGGACGCAAAGAGAGAGTTCAACATATCGGCTTTCTCCACTGCGGCATGGGCTAGTGAGTCGTCCTCTCTGTGCAGAGATGGAAGAGATGGCTGACGGAAGTTCCCTTGGACAGCCATGGCGAGAGACCAGAATGCACGGGTTCCCGAAAGAAGGCGAACTAGCTTCTCTCCAATTCTGCCGATGTGCTCAGACCTTGCCTTGGCAATGACGCTTTTGAACGACCTGGAGGCGGAATTGTAGTTCTTTTTAAGTGCGCTGGTGTTTACATCCCGAGACGTTAATGTGTCAGCCCAGGCCCGGTAGCACTCGTGCTTATAGCGTGATGCTATTTTACAGGAGCGACCAAACCATGGCTGGGATCTGCCTCCGATGGGCACCACAGAGGATGAAAAAAAAAGTTCCATACCCTGAAGTATCACATCATCAAAAGAATCGGCAACAACGCTGGGATCTTCCGGCGAGAAGCAAACCCGCCCCCAAGAGTAGGATGCAAAAAAAAGACCGCATCCCATCCCAATCAGCTGACTATGAGTCAGCTGAATCAGGGAGCGTAAGCGGCACCGTACTCCGGATCAGACAATGGTCCCTATCGGCCAATCTATAGTGCCACACATGGGACAAGCTGCAGATCGAAACTGCGATTTGAGCGTACTCCGGATCAAACAATGGTCCGAAGAGCCCAGAGGGGCTTCGATGGAGACCTGATATCCGTCTGGATGAGAGGGCAGCAGAAGGTCCAACAGGGAAGGTACGTGGTCTTTACCATCTGGGATCTGCGTAGGCGAAGTTACCAGTTGTGTTAGATCATATTCCAAAGCAAAGTCATAGACAGATCTACCCGCATGATCGGTTAAACGAGAACCAAGCCATTCGGCGTGGTGGGTGTTATAATCACCGAGTATCACGATCTCTGCGAATGGGACCTGTTGTAGCACGGGGTCTGCAGCCATTTGGACGTGGTCGATGAGTCTGTGTCGACATTACCGCTATGGGACGTATAAAGGCACCCGTAGACGCGGGGATGGTCGTCGCTGTCTACGCGCAGCCATAGGATGGACAGGTCCGTACCTTCAAGACTGCCGAGGCGTCAAAAACAGATGTCCTCTCTGACGTATACGCAAACTCCAGCCCGGGGCACAGAGGAGTGTTCCAATTTGTATCCCGGGTAGGAGAGATATGAAGTATCAGCCGGAGAGGACACCTGAGTCTCGGTTAAAAGAGCAACGCTGGCTCCGCCGTCTCAAGATGGTATGGCGTTAAGGTTGGAATGAAGTCCCCTGATGTTGCAAAAATTTACGGATAGCGTGACAGGGGTCACCTTGGTTGTATTGCTCCGCTTGCCCCGAGCAGTATTAGTCGCGAGCGGAATTTGGCCCCCCTCCCCCAGAATACGCGGGGAAGCCTGAGTACCCACGCGCAGGAGTGAAGTTGTTTGGTCGTGGTGCTCAGCGAGGGATTCTCCAGGGGTGCTGGTACCCTCCTGGGGTAGTCCTTTATTTAATTCCACTACCATGTTGATGGAGGGTGGGGAGGAATTAAAAACAACGCAGAGGTTAACCTTTACTTCACGCTGGTATTCTGTGAAGTCGTGGTACCACCCCGGTTCGAGCTGGCCCATCCGTGCGACAGCAAAAGCTACCGCTTGGCTCTACCACTGTTAAATCTAATTGTTTAAAATATAATTTCTATGACATTTTTAAATGTCTTTATAATAAATTTAATTATTAAGTGGCGAAGCTTGCGAAGTCACTTATTTATTTCACGATTTCTGTCCGTCTGTCCGTCTGTCCGTCTGTCTGTCCGTCTGTCCCACGGTTATCTCGGTCACGGTTTTCAGCAATTGATTACTGATCACCCAGGCATTTGAACCTCCTATTTTGATTTTTTTTCCCCTTAGAAACCGCTACAAAGCTGATTGCTTCGCCACTTTGATATGCTGTTAGCTTGCTAGCTTTATTATTTATTAATAATTATTATGAAGCGTCACATTAGGAAAAGTTAGTTGATGGTTTTTAAAGCCAGGACTCGTGAGGTGATATATATACCGCCTGTCAAACTTAACGGTAGCGAACTTGTAAGTGTGCCACCCTTTAAGTATCTCGGTTACGTGGTTGCCGAGGACTTGAAGGATGACAAGGATATTGATAGGGAAAGGAGGGCGATGGCAGTCCGCTGCAACATGTTGGCTTGCAGATTTTCACGTAACAGTCCAGATGTGAAAATAACATTGTTTAAGGTATACTGCCAAACGCTTTATACGTGCAATCTATAGGTCAACTATAGGCGGGGGGCTATCAACGCTCTCCGAGTACAATAAAATAATGGTCTGAGAATGTTGTTGGGGCTTCCAAGTTACTGTAGTGCATCAGGGCTGTTCGCATTGGCGCACACCTATGGGTTTCACACCGTAGTAAGCAAGCGAATCGCATCCCTCCTGCGCACGGTGCGGGGGAGCGCCAACACTATTCTCAGAGTAATCAGCGAAAAGCCTGTCTGATCGATACTGCGGCACTGGGTGTACGCTCACACATGTTGCAGGGGTATCGCGCAGTGCAGACAAATATTTAAATTAGAATAAATATTTTCCAAAGAAATTTTACTGACCTAGTTATTAAGATCTCTTCATTTTTTTATGCTACTAACAATATTATGGACAAAAGTCTGAAATAAATCAATTTTATTTTATTAATTATTATTAAAAAAAACATACAGTCGAATTGCGTACCGGTTATTTTTTGAAGTAGAAGTTTTTGGTAGAAAATATGAACTTATCACTGGGCCGTTTGGTAAATCAACAATTAATATTCCAATTAATTATTTCAAAAATGAATTTGCATGGATGCAATGCTCACGAAGATGTAATTCCAGTTGCTCACGTACAGTAGAATTTTAAGGCTACCGTCCCTGACCTACCACGATTGTTGATCATTTTTTTATATTAAGAGGGGGCAAACGTGCATGCGGCTCTCCTGATGGTGAGTGTCGACTGCCGCTATGAATAACTGCAATTCCACGGGAATTGCTGGAGAATTGCCGGCCTTTTAAAAAAAAGTAAGCTCTTTTCTTGAAAGTCCCTAAGTCGTATCTGTTCGGAGAAATCACCGGTGGTAAACGATTCCACAAAGAGGTCGCGCGAGGAATAAATCTTTTAGTAAGTTACAGTGGTGGATCGCCAAGCATCCTGATGATGTGGATATATCGTGAGTTAATAAAAATAAAAGATCAACTATATTCTTTTATACTATAATAATTTAAATTTCCACTTACATAAAATAAACATGGCAGGTAACTAACAGGAAGAAAGTTTAGTGCGTAAGGTTGCGGGGGCTGTAATTTTCGTTCCATTTTATTTAGATGTGTTTTCGCATAATTCACATTTATGTTTTAAGAGAAAGGTCTTTCTCTTTTGTATTAACCAAGTCTAAACAAATAAAATAATTTTATGTAAGCTTTACGATTCTTTGAAATACTTCGAATGTATTTTATACTTAATTGAATTAAGGCTAAATGTTAAATTGAAACTTTGCTGGGATTATGGAATTTACGTCCTAAAATAATAATAATTTATTGGACTCTCAGTTTGAAAAATTACACTTATGTATTATATCTATTTTAAATTACAAAATAACATTTCAAAGAATTTAGAGTTAAAATAAAATTGTTTGTATGTCTGTTCTGACAAAGTAGACAAAACGCGAGTTTCATAAACTCATTACAAATTTCTGTCCGCTAATGAAGGCTTCCACGACTTTTTGACCACCAGTGCGACAACACAAGGAATGAGGTGAAATATTTGACAGGTTGCATGACGCGGAAATTAATTTGTTAGAAAAATGTAAGGGTTAATGTTTATTTCCGAAATGTTACTTATATTTCATATTACTACAGTATCAAACTTGACGGCTCCGTGGCGCAGCAGCTTAGCAATGAATTGAGGGCGCTGTGAGTCATGGGTTCGAATTCCACACGGAACAGATAATTGTATGTCAACAAATAACTACTGAGGGTCTGGATGTTTATCCTTGGGAAATTTATGTTTGTAAACTACTTCCAAAATACAGCATAAAATCCTAGTGGGCAAACGTTTGTTTTAGAATCAAAAAACATACGGATATTCTTATTGTTATAGCCTACGGCTGCTCCAGCAAGGGTCAAATCTTCCGAGGCCCATTCAGCAGAAGACTTCACGAGCAGACGCAGGTCGGCCCCAATATGGCCACGTGGAATGTCCTATCACAATATAATTGGGGAGGCTAGTCAAATAGATATTACTTACCTGTATACGAGGCGACTGCTGTCTCAGAGCTCGGTCAGGCCGGGAGTGTGTAGGTGTTGGGTATAGTGGTGTTTCTGTGGTGTTGGTGGTGATAGACCTGACGGGACCTTTGAAGTCGGCAGCAGCCCAGACTTCGGCGCCGCTCCAAATTGTGGTAATCTCCATCGGCGTTACCCACAGTCACTTTCTTCCTTCTTCACTATGAGAGTCTATTAACTATACCGTACAATTAACTAACTTCCAGATGCCACTCTCACTCGTTTATTATAAAGCGTAAAAAACAACACGAATACAGAATGCTCGGATGAAAGGTCACTTCCGTTTGCGTGGCAACAATTATTTCTAGAACTTAACACGACCTTCTCTAGTATCACAAAGTTCAGCGTTCAACCGACAACGGAAAATGTTTCCGAACTATATTAAATGGCGTAGTTAATATTGTCAAATACACTTATATGCGCTATCAAATTAGAATAACCAAATTCGCGGTAAATTAGGCGCGCATAACACACAATTCAGACGTTGATCGCAGTCAATGTTAACTTCCTAACTATTTGTCAACCCGGCGACTAATTCTAGACTACAATTCCTCGTCGTGCACAATTTACTATCAAAACCTACTCTAAAAAATAGAGGTTATCCCGAGCGACTTCACTACGTGCTGTCGATATCACTGAATTCTAACAACTCTGTTGCACTCACGTTTTGCCTTCGCGCCCTCTACCCGACAACGCACGGGAGTGGGGCTAAGGTGACCTTTACAAGTCAGCGGGCGGAAACGAGTGTGAGTGCAAATTTCAAATGTTAATACCCCATCAGATCTTACAACCCCAACCACCGCCTCAAAAATACCGCCCCAATGTGGGCAAGCCGGAGGGTTGAGCCTCAACTGGATGCCCTTCCTGGACATCGCAGCAGCTACACAAGTGCTGTTACAGGACAGAAGTCCGACGACCTCTTTCAAACGCCTATCTGTGCCCCTATGATTCGTTCCGCAATCCGACCGAATCAGGTCTGCAAACAGCGATGCGATACGAAGCGGCCCAGCGCGGCCTCCTAAGCTTCAATGCAGAGCGCACCCACAAATTCCACATGAACTTCGTCTGTGGAGAGCCAAACGAAACGCACAGATAGTCCTTAGTATAGATTTTCAAACAGTTGGCATAATCAAGCCATCTACTATATAACTATTCACTTAATTGTGCAGTAGCTAATAATAATAATAATAATAATAAATCATATTTATTTCCTCTTCACAAAGGTATAAAATTTCACATTATTACTTAGGTAAATAATACGGTTGCAGACAATTTGTAACCTTTGTGAGAGACTGGTGTCCATACTAGGGTAATCCCTGTGTTATAGATCACCAGGCCCTCACCCTAACGAATTGCACATAATATTTACATTTTCAATTATACCACAAGGAATTATTCTATATGGGTTTTTAAAGTTATTTCTATATAAATAAAAATAGAGCGTGTGTGTGCGTGCGTGTGTGTGTGTGTGTGTGTGTGTGTGTGTGTGTGTGTGTGTGTGTGTGTGTGTGTTTGTGTGTGTGGTGTGTGTGTGTGTGTTTGTATTAGGTATGTGTTCTTAGGATAATACAGTCAGTAAATTTTCAGCAGCCTTATAATCGATATTCAGCAACCATTTCTGTAATTTTTGTTTACATGCATATTTTGTTAGAGAGTAAATTGATAAACGTTTATTCAATTTATTATAAAGGTAACCTCCCAGGAAACAGAAAAATCTATGTGAAAATTGGGTTCTTAGACATTTACTGGGACAAACTACATATTTCCTTCGTTTGTCATTATTGGAGGACTCATACTGTATCATAGAATGTTGTAGTAGCGCAGTGTGTAATATAAACAATTTGCGAACAGATAAGACACTACACTATTGATAAAGGTCAGTTGTAGGGAAAAGGAATGGTAGAGAATTGCTAACTTTTAGTACCGCCCTCTGGGCCCTTTCTAATTGCAATATGGTTGTTTTAGGTGCGCCTCCCCAGATGGTAATACAATATGTCAACAATGATTGACACAGTGCAAAATATACCATTTTTATTACATTAAGATCTGCAACACGTCTTAGATTTTTAAAAATATAAATTAACTTACGTATCCTTGTACATAAGAGGCCAATATGAAAGTGAAAGCTAAGGGTGTTATCTATCATTACGCCGAGATATTTTATGCAATCCGTTCTAGAGAGTGTAGGACAGGAGCAAGAGCTATCAATTTGGGAGCAACAGTGAGCTGTAATGTGGAAGTATTCTAATTCAGGTACATTGATGTTTTTTGTAGTAAATGCTATGTATTTTGTTTTATCGACATTTAATGTAAGTTTATATTCTTTTAGCCACTTATTTACCAAATCAAACCCATTTTGTGCGAGGTTAAATACCTCAGACCATGTATCTGCCTGGAAAAGAAGAGCCATGTCATCCGCAAAAGCAATGATCCTCCCATTTTGAATTTTTACATTACATAGGGAATTCATATATGTAAGAAATAGCGTTGGACCAAGTACACTACCCTGTGGTACACCATATGATACGGGAAGATCATCACTGCAGCAACCACCAATCCTTACCCTCTGATATCGACCCGTTAAATAGTCAGAGAACAGGTTCAGCTGTGTATTTCTTATTCCAAGATCTTCTAGCCTATTCAACAAAAGCGGAACGGAGACGGTGTCAAATGCTTTAGCTAGATCAAGGAATATAGCAACTACTTTCTTTTTACTGTCAAGGTTTGTAACAATGAAATCAGTTAGATCATGAACTGCATCCTGTGTAGAACGTTTTGGTCGAAATCCATATTGGCAATGTGATAACAGATTATGTTTCTCTAAGTAATTAGTCAAGCGCTTGTTGATTACTTTTTCTAGTATTTTTGACACAGTGGGAAGAATGGAAATGGGTCTAAAGTTATTGACACAGCCCGCATCACCGCTCTTGTAAATAGGGTGAATTTCAGCTAGTTTAAAACAGTTGGGGAATTTACCAGTTTTAAGGGAAAGGTTACATATATATGTAATGGGAGGGACTAGTAAATTTCTGTACCTTTTTAGAAGGAAAGTGGAAATATTATCTCTACCTACGCTACAATCAGTTTTCATATTTAAAATAATTGTCTCTATTTCATGTTCGTCCGTGTCAAGAAATACTATGGAATGCTGATATGTGTTTATAGGGAAAATGTTAGAAGTGTTGTTATTAATGTGGTGTTTTTCTGCCAAAGATTTACCCATATTTACAAAAAATGAATTAACATAATTAACTGAAGTTTTGGGGTCAGCTTTGTTTAATAATTTATCGGCATTATTATTTTGTTTATTCGTATTTGTGACTATTTTAATTGTGTCCCAAAGCTTTTTATTACTTATTTTAACTGCTGCTGTTAGTTCTGATTTTTCATATTCCTCTTTCAATTTTTTAAGTAGTTCGTTACAGTAATTACGGTAACGTTTGTATGTAGTTATGATTACGTCATCATCCGGATATTTTTTACATTTTTGGTGTAATTTGTCACGATTTCTTAAGCATCTCAAAATACCTGGGGTAATCCAGGGCTTTTTAATAATTTTGCGATTAGAAACTTTAGTTGTTTTTGTATTTATTTTGAAAGCATTACTCAAGGATTCTAACAGGAATGTAGCCGCTAAGTCAACGTCCACCATAGAATAAATACTTTTAAAGTCTAAAGTGCTAAGGTAACTATCTAATTTATCATAATTTATACGTTCTTTAATTTTTGGTGGCAAACTACGTGTACTCAAAGTAGCCTCAAATAGAAATATAAGAGTGTCATGATCAGTAATGGAAGTCTCCGCTACGTAGCAGGTTGACTGTAGTTTTGTTTTCAATATAACGTGATCTAGGCACGTTTTGCCATGGGTAGGGAAGGTGTGGGCAGGCAACATACCTTTAGATGCTAGACAATTTAAGTAATATGAAGCGTACGAGTCTTTACTATGTATAACAATATCTATATTAATATCGCCAATAATAATTATGTTTTTATAATGTGAATATTGATCGAGCATATTACTAAGCGATTCAATAAAATTTGTGGGATCCTTAAATCCAGGTGGTCTATAAATTACAATGACTATAGTGTCGTTACATATTTTTAGAAAAATAGAATTACAATCTGATATTGACAACTCCTGCCAGGTTATATTCAAAGATTTTTTGAAATACACTACTACACCCTCATTTTGGGTTGCATTATTAAGAGTTTTACAATAGTTATAGCCATCCATTATCGGAATATAGTGGGTGGACGGCAACCAACATTCTGTAAGAAGAATTAAGTCCCATTCTAAAGCTGTCCTATGTATTAGAACTTTAAGTTCATCCATATTGCGAGTTATGCTTCTAATGTTTTGATGCATTATTTTTAAGTTACAATTTTGATTAGATATTAACCTAGACAAATTATCCAGATCATAAAGTAGTGATGAGTTTGATATTGAAAATTGATCAAGATCATCGCTTAAGTCTTTTGTGCTATCGCCTTTTAATTATATTAGTAATTAAGACCAAACATTTAAATTGTGTGCAATAAATATGTAAAGCAACCACTATAAGTAAGTGCCCATAACTAAGCATTTGGGATTTACTTAAATACGTTCCATAGTGCAATTTAAACTCAAATTCTTTCACTAATAGTATAAAATAAACAATTGGAGTGATAATGTTAATTTTAAAGCTATAATTAATGCTTTGTATATTCAAAATACAAATTACGAGTGTGTGTTTACTAATAGTATACGAATTTAAAAATTTAAGGATGTTTAAGTCACTTAGAGAAAAATACTTTACCCTAATGTATATGTACACTCCGAGGGTGATAAAAGAGTTATCATCCGTTTCGAATAAAATAGCGATCGGTTGTATTGCGCAAAAACAATTAACATATTTCTGAAAACTAGGTATTGCAAAGTAAAGTAATATAAGATATCTAGGTTGAGAGGCCAAAAATTGAAGCATATTACTGAAGTATTTAATATTTGTTAATCTTAAGTGTAAAAGTGGTGTGTAAGTGTGAATTTTGTGTAAAGAATTATGAAATGTAAGCAAATGCACATTTATGTATGTTAAGGTTATGTATTCAGGTACCAGTGATAGTACAATATGAAAAGGTATCTGCGAAATACGTTTATAAATTAGTGTTAAAAAAGTTCTAATTAAACAAAAAACACTTATATAATTTTGAAAACAATCAAACATGCATATTTTATGATAACTTATAGTATAAATGAGTAAATATAGTCATTTTTTATTAATGTTTTCTAGGTCGGTTTCGCTATTAACCCTTACAAATGGTGCTCCATCCTCCTTCCGAAGATATATTTTACCTCTTGATGTCCAGCAGTATTTAAAGGCATTATTCTTAGCAAATTCCCTGGCTAAAAAGAAGAGTCTCTTTGCCTTAATTGTCAAACTCTCAGAGACGAAAATTGGTTTGGGTGGTCCATCAAGGTTTAAGTTAGAGGTATTTAACTTGCAGGTCGTATTTTGTGTGTTAAATGCCTTGACGGATTCAACTATTTTATTCTTTAAGAGCACACTTGAAAATTCCGCTACTATGGGTTGGTTCTTTACTTTCTTAGTGTTTATGCGATAGACGTCACGGACGTCCTCAGGTTGAATTGGTACACTGATAGCAGCTCCAACTTTTTTAATAATATTTAACAGGTCTTCTTTCGATTCCCCGATTTTTTTGGGTAAATTACGCACTTCAATGCTCGAGCTGCGATGATGATGCTCTAACTGTTCCAGTTTAATCTCCAGAGTCTGTATATATTTGTGACTAGCTGTGCCCGCGGCGTAGCTCGCGTATATAGATTTTACATAAAGAATTTGTCGTTTAGGTAAGAGAATATTAAACGATTTATATCATTACTGTATCAATAAGTGGTAAGAAAATAAATCATTATCATCAAAGTTCTACGTAGTTTATGATAGAGCTTCGGTGTAAACGACGTTAGAAGTAGACTTAGCCGGGGTGTACACAAAAAGGTTACCGGGACTACTAACGCGGGAAAAAGCAACATAGAGTTGGCCATGTGCAAAAAAGTCAATACTGAGGTCCACTCCTACAACGCGTAAATTTTGACCTTGCGCTTTATTTACGGTCATCGCATAACACGCTGACTGTAAATGGGAACTGAACGCGCTTAAAACTGAAAGGAAAGTTACTTCTTAATGGAGGGTTGTTTGGCAGTGCTGCCAGATCAAAAAAACTCATTCAGCGCTAGGACAACACAAAAAGCGCTAGATTTCATGAAAACAGCGCTTTAAAAAAGACCTAGATTTCGCGCTAAATTAACTACAAAGTTTGTGTTTTTTATTATAATTTATAATTCAAGAAAATATAATCATAATAAAGAAAACAACATTAAGTTTTTTTCTGGGAATATTTTTTGGTGTATCAATACTTCGCAGGACATCGACTTATAATTATGGCAATTGCTGTCAACAGTAGTTAGTACTATTCTAAGTAACTTTTAACTTAGCTGTGCTCTAAACAACTGACTGAAACTGAATAAAGCAAAATAAATGCGTTGCCAAAACCATGAACGAAAACTTTAATGAAGGGGATTTCCCCGCTTAAAGTGCATTATTATATTTATTACGAATTATCACTCGTTGCTTAAATATAATTATACTGAAAAACAAAGTAAACAAAATTAAAATTGGGCTGACGACTTCACAATGGCCATTGTTTTTAAACAGTTATAGTTTTTATTTAAAATATGATTCGATTTTACACTTGGAACTGTGATATGTATACGTAATTATAAAGCCCAAATCATCTAGTTTACTATGATGTATAATAATCTAAGAAATATTAAATAAAACTAAATGACTTACGACACTAAATAATATTATTTGTTCATTCGTCAAAGTTTGTTACACTGCCATCTCTTATTTAATACGTAAAATAGTTCGTCAGCTATCGATTCCATAACCAAAACTCACAAAAAGAACCGCAGATGGTCCCTAGATGTCAGTTTTATAAAATTTGACGCTATAGATACTATAGTATCCAGGACGAACAACGCTACTTTTATTTTGGAATTTTGGATACCGTAGTATCCATGGACGTGTGAGTGGTTATAGTCGTCGGTAAAAAAATCAAGTTGATCATCCTAAAGGGGAAGCCGGGAGATCCATAGCACAGGGTATCCTAGTTTGGACTCGTCTCCCATGCTCTTTGTTTTGTGGAAAAAATATGTTTGAAAAAGATAAACTGCAATGTACTATTTGTGGAAAAAACCCGCTAGTCGCTACAATTTTGAAATGTGTGCTAAATACACCAAAAAGCGCTGGATGAAGTGCTAGGTGCTAAAATTTCGAAATGCGCTAAATCTAGTTCCCAAAGCGCTAAAATGGCAGTACTGATTTTGCGTAGGTATATTATAAATACAATATCACGACATTTCGTTGCAATTTTGTTATTTTTGGTCGGGTTCCGTTGTATGGCTTCGATAGATACAAATTTCTTCTTTAAGTATCAATACGATTCATCGGCGAAAAATCTCAACACAGCAAATCAGAAAAGGTTGTAATTTGTACAACTCCATCTATTACGTCCTTTGTGTGAGAAAACATCCTTTTTTAAATCTCTTTTTATGTTTTAAGTATAAATATATTAATTAGTATGGAACTTTTTTTTTACACACAATTACTATTTCTGAGATTTTATGGCGCCATAGAACAAATTCGAATCTACATTTCAAAATATTAATGATTACTTTCGATAGAATTAAACAATTTTAATAAAACAAAGCTTAAATGTAACTCGAACATACGCTTTATGATTTTCTTAACGATTTCTTTGAAAAAAAAAGATGTTTACTTTAGACGTGATGCGTTCATATAAAAACAGACAAACAGACAGACAGACAATTCTAAAAATTATAAAAAATTACTTATTTAATTATTTTTAGTTCCTCATAATGATTTTAGTCACCAAAATATATATACAATGTACAGAAAGAGACACAACATGTTATCATCATTTTTATTATATGTATATATTTAAAGAGAGATGGCGCTGCTAACATCAACTTGATGACTCAAACAAAGCCACCGTTGAGCAGATTCCCTACCCATACTTCAGAATATTTATCATAACTTTTGACGGAATGAACCGATTTTAATGAAATAAAGACTAAACGTAACCCGAAGGTACACGTTATAGTTTCCTTAACAATTCTTATGATATAAATTAGTACTTTAAACGTGATACGTTAACAAACAAACAGACAGACAGACAGACAGACAGACAGACAGAAAATTCTAAAAATGGTAGAAATGTATTTAATTACTTATTTTTAGTACCCCTCAATCACTTTTATTACAAAAATATAAAATGTACAGACATCTACTATTTACAGTTTTATTATATGTATAGATAGATTGGTGGATTTTTCCTGTTCTAATAAATTTATTCTTGAGAGTAACTCATCATATTTTTGACTTAAAAAGTCAATAGCACTAGAAATAGCCTTATTTTGCTCTGTGTGGGTGTTAATGCCACTCTGAACTTTATCCATCAGGGCATTAAATTTATCGTTTTGTTCCTTTTTGAGCTCAGAAAACATTTCCATAATTTCCGAGCGGGTAATATCGGTATCTCTCTTACGTTTCCGCATTGCAATGTTAGGATCACTCGTAGCTTGCGTGCGCGAAACGGTAGGCACTGCAATACTAGTAGCATTTGTCACCGAGTCAGTGATATTAGAGTCTGACTTACAATGCAACATTGTGGTTGGCGTAGTAGGAGGGGTGCGTTTAAGCGGCATAATAGCAAGGCGTTAGCGACGGCAAGTACCAGGCAAACAGAATATTCAAGCACTGCGCGTAAGCACGTAATCGTTGCACAAGTATGCAGTTTGCGTATGTGTGTAGTGCACAATTTATAACTTATCACAGAGTAAGTGAATAACGTGTTAGATTCACTCACCTTTACCACACAGCGATAATACGTGCTTCTTTTAGTTTATGCGCTCCTATTATTTCGTAGAATTTAACACTTCACAATTTTAATTAAATTTAAATAAAATAAGTGCGGACTAGTCTTAAAACACGTCTGATGAGCACAGAAGTCCGAGGGGAGAGGAGCTGATTTCAATCTGATAATCTCTCAACCAGCTAGCCTTTTAGATATGTAGTCTTATGCTTATACTTCAACTAAATTACAAAAGCATTAATACTCACTACTATGTAAAACTTGAAATCAAACTGTAATAAATTTATTTCTTGAGGCGCATAGATCAAAACAGACAAACTAAGCAAAACGACAAACATAGGAGATAGCCAAAAAAAATGTTTTTTTTTTCAAAATAATATCTTCGACAATGCCAACAAAATATGAAAACAAAGAGAGGATGGATTTTTATTTCTTTCAGCACAAACATTATTACTTAATTTCAGTTTTCTTTTCAACAAAGCAACCTAGTGATCAACTATATTTACAAAAACATATGCACATGTATTCAAGGAGTATATTTAATTCAACCTTTTTAATCACAACCGCCATAATATGAAACATTTCGCGGAAAACCCAAAGCATTTTAATTTTTAATTTAAAGAAGTTTTAACCAAGTGATCGACCAAAACCAAATCTAATACTCCTTGACGACGTAATTCAACGCTCCAGGGAAGCCCTAATCTTCCCACCACCAAGTGGATGCCACACCGCGTGAACCCGAGACTAATAGAGCGCAAACCGCTAACAGTCGCCACTCGGGTTGTACGCCTTCCCTGAGGCCGACGGCAATAGAACAGTTCAAAAGTGGACTGTTGACGGCTCAAGGCTCAGGGGATGCGGCCGTGGTGGGAGCTAAGGCGGCAGCTAGCTAGGGCTGCTTTCATCAAATGGGGAACGGTGGTACACCAGTCGCGGCCACTCAGCTAACGGGGGTGAGAAAGGTCTAGCGGACTGATGAGTGGCCGTGAAGTTCCTCTCCACACGTTGAGGGGGGGCGATGACACCCCCGCCCCTGGGGGTATTACCCCCCGACTGGTCGGGGGAGGGACCGCTTTCAAACCTAGGGGCCTGGTGGCTGGCCGGCGGGCGCCGAGCGTCGCCCGTCAGAGGGTGTGGCTGAGCGCCCCCGCCCGTGGGGGTCGAGGGCCTGGCAGAGACCCGAGAGGAGACGCCGTTCGCACCCAGACACATAACTGCATGGTGATTGCCCTGGCAATGCGGACAGGGCCGCCGGTGCGGGCAGTCTCATTGGAGGTGCCTTTCCAAATACGAGTAGCACTAGCGGCGCTCCTTGGCGATAGTTCGTCTCACCGGAACCGGCTTACTTAATAATTTCGGGCACGACGTTACCCGGTGATCGGATGCTCGACAATAAGAGCAGGGGGGCGCCTCCCTGGCCGCTAGACCACTGTAAGAGGGCAGGGAGCGACGCCCGCCAGCGGGAGCTCCGGTCGGCCTCGGGGGGGTTGACGACGACTTGCCCGGCGGATTACGCCTCTCACTGGGCACGACTCGTAAGTCGTCAACGGTGCCTGCCGCGTTCTCAATCTGCCGGCACTGCTCCTCTAAAAACCGCAGCAGATCATTGAAGAACTGAATATAGGAGGCTCCGTGTTCGCCGTAACTCTCCTCAAAATGTATCCTAAGGTCGAGAGGCAGGCGGGACAGCACGATGTGGAGCAACAAAAAGGACCATTCGTCCACTGGTAAATCCAGCTGCCTCAACGCATTACAGGCCACCAAGACTGAATTATCCAGGTCCGGACGTAGTCTGGCCCGGTCACTAAGCAGCGGGAGGCTTAGAAGCTGCTTAACATGTTCGTCCGCAATTCACCGAACGTTGGCGTATCTTCTGGCTAGGAGGTCCCGAGCAGTCTAGTAGGCGTCGTCCGACAATCTCAAGTGACCGACGACGCCTTGGGACTCCCCCTCCAGTGAGGCCAGGAGGTACGCCATCTTCTGGCTTGGGGTCAAGTCCCTCCGGGCGTCCACTAGGCTGTCGAAAAGACCAACGGAGGTCAGCAATTCGGAAAGGACCCCGGAGAACCTTGGCAGGTCCAGAGTTGGGAGTCGTCCCAATAGCCCCGGCTGAGGCTGCTTCCGAGAGGACTCGGGCAGGCCACTCATCCGAGCTTCACGCGCCTCCTCAGCATACCTGCCTTCAGCCTCGATCAACTCGTCCGTGAGCGAAAAACACTGCTCGTAGTCCGCGAAGCAGGAGTCCAGGACTCCCTTTTCCACATCCGAATCCTCGAGCTCAGCGTAAGCCTCCTCCACTGCGGCCCTTCGAGCATCGACCTGCTCGAGCCGCTTCCTCAAGTTATAGACCTATCAAAGCTGGTAGCCCAGCGCAGCTCAGTCCGCAAGCAACGAATCAGTAGCTACGCGGCTCAAATATTAATCAAATTAACAAATAACAAATACAGTTCCTATCAAATCAAGTTAAATAGAAATTACACAAATACGATTACTATTTATTAAATTAAATACAAGTTAGCCCAAAAAAAAAACACAAATCAAATTTACTAGTAACAAATCCTAGTACGATCAACAAATTATCCGATTACGTGACAACCTTATTTACCTAGTCAAGGTACCTCGCCTTAACAAACTACGGTAATTACTTAGCCTTAACAAAACTCCCGCTTGCTCAACCTACGCTAACAAACAAGAAAGCAAGCAACAAAGCAACAAAACAAAAGAATTTAATTTTTACGTATTAGACCGGGCGTAATTGTAGACACAAGTTAGACCAATCCAACCAACGCTCCCAGCTACCAACAATGTTTAATTTTTATCACACGACTGCCTCGTTGGTCTAGTGGTTGTAGTAGTGCGACTGCTGATCATGAGGTCCCGGGTTCGAATCCCGGGTCGGGCCAAAAAATCAGTTATTGAGTTTTACCATCAAGAAATTCTCAGTAGCTGCCCGGAGTCGGGAAGTTGGCGGTGTTTCACCCCCGTGCCTCGGAAAGCACGTAAAGCCGTTGGTCCTGCGCCTGATCTCTCTCCGGTCGTGTCGGTTTACCGTCCCATAGGGCTATGAGAGTGAGGAAATAGAGAGTGCACCTGTGATTGCGCATACACTTGGGCACTATAATCCTGTCCTGTGCCAATGGCTAGTCTTCGTTGAGACTGGCCGCCGTGGCCGAAATTCGGTCTGAAGGACATTATTAATTTTTATCAAGTACTACGGTCGGGCTCGATCGAAAATCGAACCCAAACCGCGCTCTGCTACCACTAATGTGACGGCCTACGGCTGCTCCAGCAAGGGTCAAATCTTTCAGGGCCCATTCAGTAGAAGACTTCACGAGCAGACGCAGGTCGGCCCCAATATGGCCACGTGGAATGTCCTATCACAATATAATTGGGGAGGTTAGTCAAATAGATATTACTTACCTGTATACGAGGCGACTGCTGTCTCAGGGCTAGGTTAGGCCGGGAGGGTGTAGGTGTTGGGTATAGTGGTGTTTTTGTGGTGTTGGTGGTGATAGACCTGACGGGACTCTTGAAGTCGGCAGCAGCCCGGACTTCGGCGCCGCTCCAAATTGTGGTAATCTCCAGCGGCGTTACCCACAGTCACTTTCTTCCTTCTTCACTATGAGAGTCTATTAACTATACCGTACAATTAACTAACTTCCAGATGCCACTCTCACTCGTTTATTATAAAGCGTAAAAAACAACACGAATACAGAATGCTCGGATGAAAGGTCACTTCCGTTTGCGTGGCAACAATTATTTCTAGAACTTAACACGACCTTCTCTAATATCACAAAGTTCAGCGTTCAACCGACAACGGAAAATGTTTCCCAACTAAATCAAATGCCGCACGAGTAGTTAATATTGTCAAATACACTTTATATACGCTATCAAATTAGAATAACCAAATTCGCGGTAAATTAGGCGCCCATAACACACAATTCAGACGTTGATCGCAGTCAATGTTAACTTCCTAACAATTTGTCAACCCGGCGACTAATTCTAGACTTCAATTCCTCGTCGTGCACAATTTGCTATCAAAACCGACTCTAAAAAATGGAGGTTATCCCGAGCGACTTCACTACGTGCTGTCGATATCACTGAATTCTAATAACTCTGTTGCACTCACGTTCTGCCTTCGCGCTCTCTACCCGAAAACGCACGGGAGTGGAGCCAAGGTGACCTTTGCAAATCAGCGGGCGGAAACGAGTGTGAATGCGAATTTCAAATGTTTATTGTTCGGCCTAAACACTTAAGGATAGAAAAATTTAAATTAAAAGTTAAAAAAGTTCAAAATAATAAAGAACAAACCACTGAGACGTTGTTTTGTGTATTACACAAAACATTCTAGAAACTTACGATTATTATGACACTTTTATTTAGAGCGCAACTTTTTAAATATAATCACGTTGTGTAACAAATAGAGAGTCTGTTTTTCATGACAACAAAAATGAAACGTTCAGTGTTGAAACATTAGGAGGTTTTGATGCTGGTATGTATTTTCTATTTAAGAGTTTAGAGCGCTGATGGGCGAAGTGTATTTTGTTTAACGGTAGCTCTGATAGTGGTAGGGAGAAAGTGGTTATTTAATCTAGGTATTTCATACTATTTTCAATAAAGAGGAAGTTTCCAATGAGGGTAATAATTTTCTGCTCACCAGATGTCGCTTGTTAGTTACTATGAGGTAAAGATTTTTCTTACACAATGTCATTTAATTGAGAAGTAAGTTTTTAATAAAATTTTAACAGTTTCAAAAGTATTACATTAATACTCAAAACAATGTCTCTGCGGCTTGGTCTTTAATTTTTTTCACATATTTTTCTATCTGTGTCCGTCTTCTAATTAGACTTGTAATGAAACAAAAAAAATTATCTATGAATCTTGAAACTATACTTCACAATATTAGCAATGTCAGACGTAATCTAGGTTATGATTATCATCAATACAGCCTTTCATAAGTCCACTGCTGGACATAGGCCTCCCCCAAGGAATACCACAAAGCACGGTCCTGAGCCACCTGCATCCATTGACTTCCTGCATGTCTTAACAGATCGTCACTCCATCTCGTGGGGGGTCGCCTTACACTTCGCCTACTGGTACGAGGCTGCCACTCAAGAATCTTTCTTCCCCATCGGTTGGCGGTTCTTCGAGCCACATGGCCGGCCCTCTGCCACTTCAGCTTACTAATCCGTTTGGCTATGTCGGTTACTCTGGTTCTACAGCGGATATACTCTTCTCTAAGTTTATCACGCAGAGAAACCCCAAGCATAGCCCTCTCCATAGCTCGCTGAGCGACCTTGAGCTTCCTTATACGGCCAGCAGTGAAGTACCACGTCTCAGATCCGTATGTCATCACTGGTAACACGCACTGGTTGTACAATTTCGTTTTAAGGTTTTGAGGTATGTCTGACGAGAAGATGTGTCTTAGTTTCCCGAACGCTGCCCAGGCGAGTTGAATCCGTCGATTGACCTCTCGGTCGAAGTTGGACTTACCTCGTACTGCACTCGCCATTGATGTTAATACCGTATCCCTTCCAGTCCAGAAGCTTGAAAACGTCTTCCAATGCAGCGGTGAAGAGTTTCGGGGATATAACATCACCCTGTCTTACACCTCTCTGCAATTGGATAGGTTTCGTACTCTGGTTCTGTACTCGGATAGTCATCGTAGCTCTACTGTACAAACACTTCAGCACTTAGATATACCGACAGTCAACTTGGCACCACCGAAGGGACTGCAGTACCGCCCAAATTTCGACGGAATCAAAGGCTTTCTCATAGTCCACATACGCCAGATATAGTGGCAAATTGTACTCCTCGGAGTTCTGTACAATTTGCCAAAGGGTATGTATGTGGTCTATGGTGCTAAAGCCCTTTCGGAAACTGGCTTGTTATGGAGGCTGGAAGTCGTAAAGTTTGCGCGCGAGACGATTCGTAATGACTCTCGAAAACAGCACGTAGACGCGGCTCAGAAGGGAAATCGGTCTGTAGTTCTTCAAGAGAGCGTTGTCACCTTTCTTGGAGAACAAGACCACCGCACTTCTACTCCACGCCTCCGGTGTATTTCCACCATGGAGGACGGAATTAAAGAGCTTTTGAAGGACTCCAAGTACCAGTCTTCCACCCGCTTTCAGAAGCTCAGCTGTAATTCAATCCTCGCCTGGGGCCTTGCCGTTTTTAAGGTTCTGGAGAGCCTTGCTTGCTTGAGAGCTCGCTCAGACTGACGCCCGGGATATCATCGGAATAGTGTCGGATAAGACTCGCTCTTATATCGTTACTCACACTTGCGTGTGGCTCCAACTATGACGTGTACAGCTGCCAATAGAACCTCCCAATCTCACTCAAAATCTTAGATGCCCCGGAAACGATGCTGCCACATTAGGTCTTCAGCTTTGACAGTTGGCTCTTTCTGGCAGACAGATCTCTGGCAAAGACTTTGGAGCCTTGGTTCCGCTCGATCACTTCTTTAATACAAGCTGTATTGAAGTTGCGTAAGTCCTGTTGCATGCATTTGGAGACCTGTCTGTTCAGTTACCTGTATGCTGTCAAATCTGTTGAAGAATGTAGCTTCATCTCCCGTCCAACAGCCATGAGATTGGGAGTGTGATCGGAGAGTTTTTGTGTTCTTCTGCGGCGGGTCTTGCAGAACTTAGCTCCGACCGCATTGACAGTTTCCACGAGCTTGTCATTCATATCGTCCATTTCATTGCAGTCTTCTAGGCACTGAAAACGGTTTTGTAACTCGAGCTGAAAGGTTTCGGGACTTTGAAACAGAGCACGAGGGGGAAGGAGCGTTGACTTCATTAAACGAGACCTTTCCAACTAAACGTTTAGGTTCAGAGTGCCTCTAACCATTCGGTGATCTCTACGAGTTTTCACCCTAGCGATCACGGAGACGGAAATCTAGGTTATATTATAACCAAAAAATTAAGGCTTTTTTAAATAAAAGAAATATAAAAAAGTCTTTTATTATCTTAAATATAAATAATGCCTCATTAATAGATCCTATTCAGGAGTGGCCGGGGTGATTTACTACTTTATTAATAAAATAGAGTTAAAGAAAAAGGTACAGTTAAAATGTAATACTAATGTATCCCAACAGGTTTTCTCAAATTTATTGAAATTGAGGTTGCTCCTGTCGTTGCCCATCTTGCAAACCTCTGTTTTAATAATGGTATCTTCCCACAATCATTAAAGAAATCAAACGTTTCACCAGTTTATAAGAGTGGTGCTAAAGACAAGGTTACTAACTAATGCCCGATTTCGGTATTAACTTCTATAACAAACGTTTAAGAAAAATAAATATATAAAAAATTTAAATAAAACTAATTTTACGGATTCTATCGCGTATATTAACTTATTTTTATCTTCCCGACGTTTCGGGTGCTTTCCAGCACCCGTGGTCACGGGAAAGCACCCGAAACGTCGGAAAGATAAAAAAAAAATAATAATAATAAGTTAATATACGCGATAGAATCCGTAAAATTAGTTTTATTTAAATGTGTAGTGTTCGCGTAAATATAAGAAATCATTATATAAAAGATTATTAAATTATTTGGGTAAATTCAATATCTTATCAAACTCTCAGTTCGGCTTTAGACAGGTTCAGTCTACAGAAGACGCAATCGTAGCAATACCTTCACTTCTCACGGATGAATTGATTCGTGGAAATCTTGCAGTCTTCTTGGACCTAAAAAAGCATTCGACACTTTAAGTAAACTGGAGCTCATTGGTGTCATAAACACGCCTTTAAAACTATTTAAAATTTATTTATGAAATCAAAATATACCCAAATATACCAAAATACCAAAAATAAAAATAATATTTTAATTTCAATAGCCTCTCCGATCCTCCTTGGTAGAAATCGTTGTTCTTTTGCGAAGATTTGTGGTAAATCAATAGAAAAGATGGCTGGGTGCTACCATCTGCTTGGGATCCCATAATTAATAAATTTAAAACTTAACCCATGCATACCACTGCGAGGCTTCAAGAAATAGTGTTCTTATTCTACATAAATAGACCCAAACTTAAAATTAAAAAGCTGAAGGTATTCCGGGTTAAATTTCTCATCGGGAAGTGAATCCCCTCAAACCCCGTGACCATAAGTACTGCAAAGCACCCCAAACGTCGGGAATTAAAAGTAAGTAAAAATTAAGAGTTATAAAATCCGTAAAATTAGTTTTATTCAATGTGTAGTGTGTCTGGACAGCAGCATCTTCCTTATAAATTATAAAATAATTTAAAAATTCCGTTGCTAACTCACCTGCCAAGCGAGGCAATTTATTATGTAATGGAAGAAATGGATCGATGGATATTTTAGTTTTACATATTTTTTAAAAATCGGTATAAATTAATCGGCCTACTGATTTGTCGTGTGCTTGACTGCAACGAAAAAAATGGTGAGGAAACCAGTATATCTGAGTTGGACCTAAGAGAGGATTTTGTTTATTGAAAATCAGCTTTTATTAGAAATAGGTCTAAAATTGGCGGGATCTAATGTACTACCAGTCTTAAATAAAGGCATTACTTCTCTATGCTTCATTAAATCAGAAAATACACCATATTCTATACTAGTATTAAAAATAATAGCTAGTTTAGGCGCGATTGTATCTGATATAGACGCAATAACTAAATAAAATTCCCCACAGATCCGCAGTTTTTAACATCAATAATTTAAAAATATTTTACAATATCTTTTTATAATAATTTATGAAATTAAAATTTCTTTGTGCACACATTAACATTTTGTTTAAGTAATGATTCAACGACGGCAGGAGAAGAAGAATTCAGTGACTTAGTGGTTAATATCGGAATATCAGTAAAATATTTCTCAAAAACTATTGCAACGTCGATCTGATTCGGTTAATTTGTTATTAACACTTAACTGATAGTTTGAATTGCGAAAGTTGATCTTACCAGTTTCGCTATTAATTATACTCCATGTCACTTTAGTTTTATTAAAAGCCGTCTTAACTTTGTTGCTCAAATGCAAAGACTTGGCTGTGGAGCACATTCTTTTAAATATTTTTTTAGTTAATCCCTAAATTCGACGCTATGATTATATGACCTTTCATGATAAAGATCATATAACCTATGTCTGCTCTTATGAACTTCTACTGTCGCCCATTCATAGAATGACTTCCGACTATTCGAGGAGAATGTTTTAGAAGTAATAATATTTTTAAATTCATTGCAAATAAAGCTTTAACAATGTTCCATACAAAAAACTATGAAAATTTTGGTATGAAAGTGATGGAATTTTTTTCACTATTTTACTTCTAATCTTCTCCTAGCGACGTTAATTTAGTGGAACAAACACAACTTTCTAATCTACTTGCTTTTTGTGAAAATAAGTTAACGAAATTAATTGTCCACAGGGATCAGAACTTAATTTTTAAATTATACATTTATGGAACGGCTTAACATTTGTAAAAATGTTATCTATATATATATTATATTGCACTAGATTTAGCAATACGCGTTGGCTCTAAAAATAAATTAAAAATACCATATGATTTAAGCAATGTTCTAAATTAAATATTGGCGGAGGAAGCTTCTAGGAGATTGATATAAAAGTATCCACCTATTACAACAGATTTATTCTGTTTATTAAGCTTAGCAAAAACTTACTCCATAATTTTTCAAAAAGTATCGTATACAGAACATGGGGTCTGTAGACGCTCACAACAATGAGGTGCTCAAACTCAACACATGCCATTTGTACATTTCGCTAAACAGAGAGGCTCACAATATCTTTACGTTCTTTACATGATAATAATTTACTAGCTAATATTGAGAAGCCACCTCTTAAAATACAACACATTCACAATTTTACCATCTGACAAATAAACTGCATTTTTAGACCACCTCAATTCCATAAACTCTAAACTACAATTCACAATGGATTTAGAGGCAAATAATTCTTTAGCTTTCCTAGATGTTTTAGTCATCCGAAATCCTGATAACACTATTGGTCACACTGTGTATAGAAAAAGACCCATACCAACTGATATTTAAATAGTAAATCGCACCATCATCCATCAAAGTTAGCTAGCGTGTTAAAATCTTTCTTTCAGACAGCACGAGGGATCTGTGACAGAAAACATCTGGCCGCCGAGCTGCAGCACGTCGATCAAGTATTGCAAGACAACCAGCTTCGGGTCCCGCGCCGACGTCACAGTGACCTATTGAAGCCGACCACAGTCGGGCGAGTGCCTGCTGTACTACCCTATGTCAGAGGAGTCAGATACAAGGTTGGCTACATTTTGAAGCGAGCTTCTATTAAAACATACTTAAAGCCGCCGAAGAAGATTAATCAATTTTTACTATCAGTCAAAATAATATCCATCTACAAGATGCAGGAGTCTACAAGCTTGATTGTGAATGTGGTCTCTCTTACATAGGACAAACAAATATATCTACTACATATAGCTGTCGTGAAGCACCGACACTCTGGAAAATCTGCAGTATGTGAACATGTTCAAGATCGTCCCCGCCATTACATCAGATTTGATAGACCACAAATCTTCGCAAAAGAACACAGATTCCTACCACACGAGGCTTTTGAAATTAAAAAAATATCCTAATTGCAATAAAGAAGATGGATGGGTGCTGCCATCTGCTTGGGATCCTATAATTTACAAAGTTGAATCCAAACCCAAGCATGCCACTGTAAGACATCAATATACTGTAAGTTCATTCTGCGTAATTCGAACCAAAAATTAATATTAAAAGACTGACTCTGCGGTCAGCCACCGTAGGGTCTACATCAACTGAGGATGCCTCGTGTAGAGGCGAAACACGTGTCGTATTGTCGTTAGTGGTGTGTCTTTCCTAGTGTAGTGGTGTTGGGAATAGTGGTGCTGGGATTAGTGGTGATAGGGATTTATAGAGCGGATGTTTGCGAAGTAACTTTTTAAAACCTTTTATACGATGGATTTCCGCAAAAAAACGCCTGATTCTATTAATTATAAAAAACTGAAGGTAGCCAGGCTAACTGTGACATGTGACGTGACCATGGGTTGCTGTAAAGCACCCGAAACATAGGGAATTAAAATAGAAAATTAAACGCGATAAAATTCGTAAAAAATAGTTTTATTCAACTTCCCTATGCGCTTTTATTTCTTGCTTTAAATATAAACTGGTAGCTGGTTCCGAACGAACTGCCGATTTACCCGTTTACTAACTCACTAGCGAGCTATACTCGAAATATAACCGCGCACCGTGCGCAGTTTTGCAATATCTTAACATCTATTTTCACCATTGCGCTCTTATACATTTCAGTATTTTAATTTAGAAATACTTGGAATTATGTTAATTTAGTCGCATCTCTTTCTACCAGTCAGTACTTTATGTTGGCCGTTTTATCTTTATTCATTTAGTAAAATAATCATTTCAAAATTATATTTTTAAAGACATGATGCAGGCAGATAAAACCTCTATCAATTGTAAACTTCTTTCTTATTAAGTGTGAACTCTAGCTGGTAGGGCGAGAATTTTCGAACATTAGCCGCTGCCCACACCAGGGTAATACAAATAAACACAAAAGTTTAAATATATACTATTCATAGAATAAGGGTGACGAAGGCACACACACAGTCCACCTGATGGCAAGTAGATGCTGGAGCCGATGGACATCTCAATTATTTCTTCGATTAAGAAACAAAATGCTGATGCGTTGTCACCACTGAGAACTATAATGGAATACCTCGTTATCATTAAAAAGGATCTCCTGTTTTCTTACATTAACCATACAAAACACAACAGCATCATACTGCTATTTCACTCTGGTACAGGTATAATGTGCGAGCGTAGCCCTACGGTCGATGAGATCAATTCGTTATGCAACGATATTTAAGATGCATCGTGGTTTTAATACGTTTAAATATACTGTGCGCGTGTGCGCGTGTGTGTGTGCGTACGTGCGTGCTTGCGTGCGTGCGTGCGTGCGTGCGTGTGCGTGTATGTGTATGTGTGTGTGTGTGTGTGTGTGTGTGTGTGTGTGTGTGTGTGTGTGTGTGTGTGTGTGTGTGTGTGTGTGTGTGTGTGTGTGTGTGTGTGTCTTTATGTATTAGTATATTAATAGAAGACGAGTGCTTAGCCCCGAAGCTACTATACCTACTAGCTACTATACCCGATACTGTCCGAAATAACTACATAGCTGAATTAACTAATTAAAACTTTAGATCCTTAAAGCGAGGGATTCTTCGCAGAGATTTTAAATAGAAAGGGCATCTCCGGTACGTCATCTGTTATGACAGTTCTGATGAAGGTTTAATTTACGCTTGACCTTTTTAGATGAACTTTGTTATCTTTCAGTAATTTCTTCCCGTAGTATATCAACAGGCATTGTTAAGGCTACATCAAATGTGGCTTGTGAAGGCGCAATACGTTCACACGTATTGCGCCTTCACAAGCCACATTTGATACGTGAAACACAAATAGCTATACGCTTTCGTTAAGTATACTTACTATAATCAAGTTTTTATAATGTTTTTTATAGGATTAGGGTGACAAACGAGCACACAGTCCACCTGATGGTAAGTGGTTGCTGCGGCCCATAGACATCTACATCTATCCTCTATTAAAAATCAAATGGCAGATGCGTTGCCACCCGTGAGGACTAAGATGGAATACCTCATTTCCATTAAAAAGGGCCTCCGGTCACCTGCACTCACCAAGCGAAACGCAGAGGTAAACCTATATTTCACGCTGGTATTCTGTGAGGTCGTGGTACCACCCCGGTTCGAGCCGGCCCATCCGTGCGACAGCAAAAGCTGCCGCGTGGCTCTACCACTGTTAAGTTTATATTATGAAAACTTACCCCGAAAGGTTATATCTGCAGTATAAAATGGCAGCTCAATGATGCTGCCTTTTGTATGGTGAGTGTAAAGAACCGGAGACCCTTGGTCCCTTGGTACTTGATACGAGGCATTTCGTCTTCGTCGTCAAGGATGACAACGCATCTACATTTTAATTATTAATCTAGAATAAATGTAAATGTCTATGGGCCACAGTAAACACTTACTATTAGGTGGACTATGTGCTCGTTTGTCACCGTTTTTCTGTAAAAAAACATATAGAAGAAGACATCCAAATGTACTAAATGCACTTGTGGTCTAGAGTTGATTGACAAAATGGTAGAAGAGATTAGAGTGTATTGTACAAAAGATCAGCAAGATCAAAACCGGGCACCTGTTCTGCTTCTTTGTTGGTGCCTCAAATTTTTCTCATATTTCCTTAGATGATATATCCTTGCCAGCCTGCTCCGAATTTTCGTACCTCGGTTCAATGATGCAGAATGACGGTGAGATAGACAGCGACGTAAGAAATAGAATAAATGCGGGGTGGATGAAATGACAAAAGGTCACTAGAAGAACTTGCGATCCACTGTATCCCCTTAATCTCAAAGAAAAACCTGCAATACTTCTAATATGATAAATACTACTGCTGGGCTACGAAAGAGATAGATGAATGAATAGTACATGCCATTGAAATGCGAATTTTGAGATGTTTGTGTGAGGTGACTAAATTGGATAAATTCAGATAGTAATTTATCACAGGCGCTTTGAAAGTCAAGACAAATTTAAGAAGTAGTAGGCTAGCGTAATATAGGCATATTATGCGAAGGGAAGGAAATAATGTGAAAAGAAGAATGTTGACTAAGAAAGTGGATGGATATATGCGCAGAGGCCTAAGAAAATAAGGGTGGACTGTCTCGGGGATGATATGTGTAAGAATAGAGGAGAGTGAATAAATGCTATGCCAATCTCAAATAACTCGGGATAACTGCAGGAAGAAGAAGTGTTTTCTTAACTGCCTGCTTATTGTTACTGGCCAAAGTTGTAAGTATTGAAACGTTGAATGTATTGTATTATTTATAACTTGATTTCGTATAACAAGCCTTTTAACATTAAAGTATATACTTTTTTTTATAGGATAACGGTGACAAACGAGCACCCAGTCCACCTGATGGTAAGTGGTTGCTGCGGCCCATAGACATCTACATCTATCCTCTATTACAAATCAAAATGCAGATGCGTTGTCACCCGTGAGGACTAAGATGGAATGCCTCATTTCCAGTAAAAAGGGCCTCCGGCCACCTGCACCTACCAAGCGAAACGCAGAGGTAAACTTCTACTTCACGCTGGTATTCTGTGAGGTCGTGGTACCACCCCGGTTCAAGCCGGCCCATCCGTGCGACAGCAAAAGCTGCCGCGTGGCTCTACCACTGTTACTAATACTAATTTATATGACATACACAATTAAAATATTAAAAAATAATTTTGCAACTGCTGTATAGAACTAGACATACTAGATTACACAAAACCAAAAACAAAACAAACTAATGTAGCAGAACTGGTAAAGTTGGACAATGCTTTAATCGTATAACGATACACCAAGTTCTAAACGCGTATTATATGGATGCCCCCTTACAAAACCGCGAACTACGCGCAACCTCGTATTCCCACACAACATTTCAACATTGTTTCCACGAGGTAGTTTTGCTGACTTGATAGGAAACTCGGTCACCGTGGACTCACAATGACGCATGCTGTGTCAACCGACACCACCTTACCAGAAACCTAATGCAGCGAGGCAGTTCTGCTAACTTGATGGGAAATTGTAGCTGCCGTGGATTCACAGTGATGGCCGCGGCGTCATACGATAGCATTATATATACGGAACTTCACTATGCCACTTCACTTCGTTTCTAACATCGGGCGGGGTGAAGGTTTAATTAGATTTAATTAGTATTAGTTCTTTTAGTCGTAATAAATATCTTTTAAATTAAATTTAATAAAAGTAATATTGGTTTTTTTTGGGTCCTCCGGCGGTGACATCCATAATTCGCGCTCAGAATATAAAACTTATACAACATGTAACGGTTTCCGTTTTTCTGTTCCGGTTTTCTGCTCAGTAACGAAATAACCGCAAACGCTCAGCCAGACTCGCAGGAATGGATTCGACAATTGACGAAATTATATTTTTTCACAATTTCAACTTTTTTTTTTATAGGATGAGGGTGACAAACGAGCACACAGTCCACCTGATGGTAAGTGGTTGCTGCGGCCCATAGACATCTACAGCTATCCTCGTTTGCGAATCAAAATGCAGATGCGTTGTCACCCGTGAGGACTAAGATGGAATGCCTCATTTCCAGTAAAAAAGGCCTCCGGCCACCTGCACTCACCAAGCGAAACGCAGAAGTAAACCTCTACTTCACGCTGGTATTCTGTGAGGTCGTGGTACCACCCCGGTTCGAGCCGGCCCATCCGTGCGCCAGCAAAAGCTGCCGCGTGGCTCTACCACTGTTTGGTAGACTTGCACAAAGGACCTTCCCAAAATTCGTCGCCAGCTCTCAGACTATTACTTTTTATGTTGACAATTCTGTAACCGGCTTATTGAGCGGCGTCAGATAGGGTAGATAGATAGACACTTACTAAATAGACCGAAACTAGAAAATTTTCGCACAAAATTTATATAAAAATCTATTTTCTACTTTATTGAAGAAGCTTTTATGTAAGTGATTTTGACCCAGTAAAATTCCATTGTTTATTTCATACATACGTAAATACAATGATATAATTTTTTTAATCATATTTTTTATAACTTAACCGGTTTCCGTTTTTCATGACATTTTCAATAATTTCGTTTCCGTAATCTCATATGTACAAGACCAGATTACGAAATACGAGGGTGGATTGAAAAGTACTCGGCCTAACCAAGAAAATAAACACATACTAAATCAGTTATATTTTTATTTTTCTACATAATCACCATCAAGTTCAATACACTTTTGCCACCTCCCCTTCCAAGCATTTAGACCGTTGAAAAAAAATGATTCTTCCTTAGAGTCAAAATATGCGTCTACAGCTGCTTTGACCTCGTCGCTTGTCGAAAATCTTTGACCTCCCAAGTGCTTTTTTAGGTTAGGGAACAGAAAGAAGTCTGATGGTGTCAGATCAGGTGAATACGGCGGATGCGGTAACAGTTCAAAGCCACAGTTGTGAATTTCAGCCATTGACTGTACTGACGTGTGAACACGGGCGTTATCTTGATGAAACAGGACTTTTCTTTTGAGCATTCCTCGACGTTTTTCTTTTATTTCCTCTCGTAAACGACGTAGTAAGGTGCAGTAGTAATCAGAGTTTATAGTCTGACCCCTTTCAAGATAATCAATCATAATCACAATTTGTTCTACCCAAGGTTAGCTGGTAGAGAATGCCATATAGCATTAAGCTCGCCTTTTGTACAAATATTTGGTGCAAAAAAGAATAAATAAATAAATAAATAAATAAATAAATCACACCTTTCGAGTCCCAGAATACTGAAGCCATCACCTTATTTGCCGACAAAATCGACTTAGCCTTTTTAGGGGGTGGTGAACCAGGTCTTCTCCACTGTTTTGATTGTTGTTTTGTTTCCGGTGTACAGTAATGAACCCATGTTTCGTCTATAATAACAAAACGATTCAAAAAATCATCTGCATCGGCTTCAAATAACTCCAAACAGTCGCGTGAAATAGTCAATCGCGTCCTTTTTCGTTCAACTGAAAGCAGTCGCGGAACCCACCTCGCAGACACCTTGTGGAAACCCAACTCGTTGACTATGATGTTTTGAGTTCGTTCATAAGAGATGCCTATAATCTCGGATATCTCTCTAATTTTTAATCTGCGGTCTCCATTATTAAATCAAGTACTTTTTTAATATTTTCGTCAGTAGTTGACGTCGAAGGCCTTCCAGAGCGGGGTTCATCTTTCACACTCTCTCTACCACGCTTAAATTCTGCTATCCATTTTTTGACGGATGAATATGACAGAGCACAATCGCCTAATGTACTGACCATGTCATCATGGATGGCTTTTGATGATAGCCCCTTTTTATGGAGGTACTTAATGACGGCACGCTGCTCGATTTGCTCCATTCGCGGAAATTATGTCCGATTACTTTGTTAATAAATTTATAAAATCACAACTAATTATCGCACTCGTTTCGAACTTCACACAATGAACTAGTCTGAACTGAACTAAATAATGTGGGTAGATTTGATTTTTAGAATTGAATGGATCTGTGTTAGGCCGAGTACTTTTCAATCCACCCTCGTACAACAACTGAACAGAAGTGTAAGGCTGGGTGACTTGTATCTCTGAAACTCTTCAGTGCTGGATTAGAAGACGTTATCAAGCTACTGGACTGGTAAGGATACTTACGGTGTTCACATCAATAGAGTGGTGTAGACCCACCTTTGATTTGAATCGCTGCAGGACCTAGGCACTATGCTCAGTGACTTCGAAACTGTCTGCCAATAGATGACAAACGAACTTAAAGTCTATTTTCCTTATGGTAAGAATTGAACTGCAGTCTTGATGCAAACAAAGAAGGCTCGTAATATGCGTTGTCACCGAGTACTATGACCGACTGACTCTCAGCCTGTACTTATACTGTCTTTCTTTATACGTCAGACCAGAACATCGCAGTGTAAGCACTACTATTTTATGCACAGGTATAAGAGTGATACATAACCACACGGACTCTAAGGTAGAAAAAAAGCTTTTATTACCTAGTCAGTGGCAATAAACCTCGAAGAATCGACAACCGATAGGGAAGAAATTGGTAAGCAAAGTATAGGGCGGCCCTTCACTAGATGAAGTGATGACCTCGTGAGATATAAAGGAAGTCGATAGATGCAGGTGGCTCAGGACCATGCTTTTTGGTATTCCTTGGGTTAGGTCTTGTAGCAGACTCATGAACTGAAGAATAGCTAGCGACTATATGAAGTGAAGATCTGGTTAGCGAAGTAAGGAGTTGATGTATGCAAGTGGCTTAGAACTGTGCTTTATGGCATTCCTTGTGGGAGGCTTATGTCCAGCAGTGAACCTGTAATGGGTTGTATTAATAATGATGACGATGATAAAATTTGTTATAAGTAATCTTTTCAAACAAAATTTTACATATTGTTACAGTCAGTACAAATAAAAGAAGGTGGGAAACTAAACACACAAATTTTTTTTTTTACACTACAATAACAATTTGAGCAGAGTTTCGTCTTATTACGAGCGGTAGTGTGAGCACTGAATCCAAAAATGAGCTCGTAAAGCACTATATACCACTAACCCCACCAGAGTTATCCGGTGGTTAGCGGTGACTTTGGCTTGGCTTGGCTAGGCTTGGCTGACTTGAATAGTGCGCTGTGATTGGCTGTGGCGGTGTAGCGTAACACTATTATAAGTTTTTCGATCTTTATTTTATATTCGACGACTAAAATTTGATATGGAAATATAAATTACATGTATTTGAATATGGATTGATAAAGTAATATTTTTGCATCTAAAATTCCCATTAGAATTAGTCTACTCTCTGCCGTTTCGCTTTTTTCCCTCTCTCCACCTAGTGACGACCAGTGGCTTAACCAACCAACAAGGAAATAAACTCTCAACTCTCCTCGTCAACGACATAAATAAAACTAAATATTCAAAGGGTTTGCGAATACACAAATGAACATATTTTTATTATTATGTTTAATTACTTATTTCTGACGAAATTATGTTTACAATTATCATTTTTTTATATCATACACATGATTACATTAAAGAATTTCCGCATTAGCTTTAAGAGTAGTGTGCTGCTGACTGTAATAAATAATTTTCTAAACTTACAATATCCAAACTCATGACGTAAGTATTGTAGAAATCTAACGGAGAAATTTTACCTTTTAATAAAAAGTTATAACCAATTTGTAACAACTAAAAACAATATTACTATTGTATAGTAGAAATAATAGAGCAAGATCCCAGGGCCACCAGAAGTCACTTAATTTCTGACGGACGAAATAGGTATGATTGAGTAGTGTTAGTATGTACTATGACCTGGTAGATTGGCCAGAGGGCCATTTTCCAATAGTCCATCATTTCCAATAGTCAGACATATCCATTTTCCAATAGTTCCATTTTTAAATAGTAATCAAGATACATAAAAACATTACTCACCTCACTTTAATTCTCCCAGGTGATTCTTACGTAAATGTTAGATAATACCGTTAAAAATCAGTCATCAATACTCCCAGACACTATCCGTCGGCAGTATCGCTTTTCAGACGCTTTAAAGCTTTCAAAAAAATTACTCAATTTCACTTTTATTCCGAAGTTCCATTTTTAGGGTTCCGTAGCCAAGTGACAAAAACGGAACCCTTATGGATTCGTCATGTCTGTCTGTCTGTCTGTCTGTCCGTCCGTATGTCACAGCCACTTTTTTCTGAAACTATAAGAATTATGCTGTTGAAACCTGGTATGTAGATGTATTATAAGATTATACGAACCGCATTAAGATTTTCAAACAAAAATAGAAAAAAATAATAAATCTTGGGGGTACCCCATACTTAGAACTGAAACTGAATTTTTTTTTCATCAAAACCGGGGTATCTATGGCTAGGTCCTCAAAAATTATATTGAGGTTTCTAATGTAATTTTTTTCATAACTGAATAGTTTGCGCGAGAGATACTTCCAAAGTGGTAAAATGTGTGTCTCCCCCCCCCCCCCCTAAATTTTAAAATAAGAGAATGATAAAACTAAAAAAAATATATGATATTACTATGTAAACTTCCACCGAAAATTGGTTTCAAAGAGATCTAGTAAGTAGTTTTTTATTAATACGTCATAAATCGTAAACCACAATTTACCTTTCATTCAATCAACTCAAATATAAAAATAAAAAAATACACTATTATTAAAACATTGATCAAAGTTACAACGAACTACAAGAACTTTTATATTATGTTACTTGCTGCTACGGAACCCTTAATGGGCGAGTCTGACTCGCACTTGGCCGCTTTTTAATATATCTCAGACAAACAACTATTTTAAAACCTTTTTCAAGAAGGCAGACCGATCCAGGGAGTCAATCATACCTTAGATATTAATACATGAAGGCTTAGGTCACTTACAGGTGACAAGCGCTCAACGCGCGTTTTGATAACGCGCGCTTACAACTACATCAGTTTTATTCAGGCCGTACACATGCTAACGGGCGCTTTAATAAAGCGCGCGTTGAACTCTGCGCTAGAGCTCGACTGTTGTCAGCGCGCGTCAACGCGCGCTTTGAGATAATTCGTTTTCTATTTACCGTTCAGTTGAGCGCGCGCTTTTGATGCCGATAGACGTATTTCAGGGTTCGTTCAGTTCATCCAGAAATCGTCCGAAATATAAACGGAAGCTTTTAATACCGAATTATTTATAGATGAAATAGAGAATCTTCCTGCGATATGGGACATGACCAGGGCGCCCGCGGCAACGCGAGTGCTACGCCTGACAAGCGCGCGCCATGTTAATACTATACAAAACTTTTACGCGCGTTCAACGCGCGTTGACTCTTAGATCGCCAAATAGGGAGAATATTTGCAATAGTTGCCACGCTTCGCAAGCGAACGGGCAACAGCAGTTTTATTATTTTAGTCGTTATTAGTAACACGGACTTCCCATCTCCTGATTTGTTTCCCTCTGTCGCCTCTAATGACAACCACAGGATGATATGGGGTAATGGATATTCTTACACCGCCACTACACACTGATGCAGTACTGGACAAGGTGAACTACACCACGCTGCAGTAAATGTCACAGTACACAAGCGACCCGAGAGTAATCCTCACCAATATCAATAAAATTGCAATTTCATTGGTGTTCATTGCAGTTTTAAGAACCGATTTACCACGTACTTGAAGGTGAAGGAATAGATCGTTTTGTATATAAAAAACATCATAGTGAACTTTTTCACTTTATTTTTACCAGCGTGAAACCGCAGGTTAATGCTGCTGTGTTTCGTGTGGCGAGTGAATAGAAAGAGAGACCCTTTTTACTGATAACGAAGCATCCTGACTTAGACCTCGGGGGTGACAACGCATCTGCATTTTGATCTCCATAATTTCAGATCATCATAATTTAGGAGCTCGTTTGTTATGCTAATTATATATAATCTTATTGAAGCTGCCTTATTAAATCATAAGTAAATTAATATAAAACAAGTTAAGTTTTGGTTGATATCGAAAATTTTAAAAGAGATTTGTTGCTTTAACAACGTTAAATATACAAAGAAGCGCTTCTTTTGAACTTTATTATAAGTAAAATTATGCAAATCATAACTTTTCAAAATAATGATAATAAGAATTGCTTTTTGTGTAGAATAGGGTAACAAACGAGCACACAGTTCACATAATGGTAAGTGGATACTGTGATATCTACATTTATCTTCGAAATAAAAATTAAAATTTATATACGTTTCCTCGCTAAAGAACTAAAATAGAACATCTAGTAGCCAGTAAAAGGAGCTTAAGAGTTTCTATACTCACCAAACGAAACAGAAGCTGACTTATTCATGATACAACTTTATGGTCTCGTGGTAAAGCCACTCTGCAGCTATAATATTATCAGTTAAATAATATATTACAATGGAACAAAATTATAATACAATGGGGTATACAATGTGGAACAAAAGTACAGTGGACTAGAAACAGGAAGAAGTGATTCTGATCATGGTCATGACCATAATATGTAGTCCATAATCGGGCTTTTGAAGTGAAATATTGGACGTACACGTATGTCGTACACGGCAGAGTTGACACAAGTGGACTGGTGTGGTGCTAAATTGAATTAGTATTATTAGTTTTCAAAGTAATTAGCGACACTGTGACAAAGATCATGTAATCACGTGTACACTGTGATGCTAACAGTCACACTTTTATTAAATTGATCAGAGATATCAGAGGCATATCACCTTATTCAGGCAAAATAATAGCATCATTTGGCGCTAACGTTAATTCGAGTACAATATATCTTTAAAAGTCGAAACTTAAAGAATTGTTAAATTAAACCATAAAATACCTTTACAGCCTATTAAATGTCCACTGATGAACAAAGGCCTTCCTATAGATTGCCTTATAGGGCGAAAATTTGCTATAATCACCACGTTTGGCAGGCGGGTTGGCAACCGGAGTAGTATAATTATTAAGTTGTTAATAGACGACGCTACTGTCCTTCTCCTGGTTTGTTTGCCTCTGTCGAGTTTTAAGATACTCAAAGAACGAAATGGAGTATTGGATATTCTTACACCGAAACTATACAGGATCTAAAATAACACAAAATATAATATATTACGTGTCGTATCTATTACTCTCAAATTTATTTAAATAGCCGGAATATTTCCTAGCAACAACTTTACGTTATTAAATAGGAAACATAGTAAGCAGTTAGAAGTAAATACAAGTTAATACCAAAACAAGTGAAGTATGCGAACCAACATAAGGTCATGTCAGCTTCAATGCTGAATACTCTCATTTTCTTTCTTTCCTAAATAACCACAAAGATTAAACGACCTAATGATAAATAAAATAACCGATTTAACGACTTTAGCGGAATCGCCCCGCCTTCTGCTTGGTCGTCTCTGACAGCTTATTGGCCTCCGATGGAACCGCGTGTAGGTTACGTTTCCTGATATGATTTTTGACGCTGTATACAAATACGCACGGTACATTAAGTCGCTCGTTTAGAAGTCAACTAAACCCGGAGATGGGCAGGATTTCAGGATAGCCTACCTGCGAGTGGACAGCGGCTACACCAGCGTGATTTCTCTTAAATGACTAATCTCACAAAACATGTGTTGGGCATGCAATTGACGCCTGATTCTTTTTGATTGAGATGATTTTGATATTATTTTTTTGTTTGTTCGTCTTCTAAACATGTGAATTCTGAAGTGATTAAAACAACAGGCATTGAAATGCATGTCATTCACAGCTAGTTACATACTTCGTCATAAATATATATATATAAGCCCATTGTGTTAGACGCTGCCCAGAGCGCTAGATGCGGCTTTTAGAATTGCCTCCGGTGCGATGAGAGTTCACGATAACGCGTAATCTCGTTTATTCCCCAGGGCTTAGTTATATCGTCCACTGTCAATTGTGGTCAGGGATAATAGCAACCGACCTTAATTTGTCACTAAGAAAAATGTTATTGACGTAGTAATACATACTTTCTGTTATTATATTGTTTCTTATGAGCGAATATGAATGAAAGTGCTGGAATGGATAGACCTAGGCGGACATTTCAAGACCAAATTAGGGACGCCTTGAAAAAAGGCTAGGTCAAGAGCACCCTAAACCGTAGAGCATAAATGATGAGAATTATGAAAGTGGACGAAGGGAAACAAGTATGTAAGGATCGTAGCAAGTGGAAAGAAGTGGTATCTGCCTACCCCTACGGGGAAGAGGCGAGATTAAATGTATGTATGTATGAATGTACGTGATTTTGCACGCGTTAATGCAAATATACATTGTTATATTCCCTAAGAATAAGATCCATTCTTTTATTAGATGTACAAGGTAATAAGTACAAGACAATAAACGAGCACACTATCCACCCGATAGTAAATCAGTGCCATGGCCATATACTTGAACTTTATCGAGTGAAAATTAAAATGTAGATGCGTTAGTATTACTGAGGAGTACGAAAAACCCAGTTAACACTCGTTACTTCCCAGTAAAAGTCTCCGCTATCCATCAAAGGCTAAGCTTTTAGTAGGTGTTAGGACCTATTTTTGATTAGGAGTCAGTCTGGGTGGTAACCATTCTCTTGCCTATTCCTGCTGCAAAGAGGCAATGCGCGAACAGCTGTGTTCTGGTTCAAATTGAATAGAGAGTTAGTTTGATTACTGACCGTAAGGCATTCGACCTTAATCCTCACGCGTGAAAACGCATCTTATTAGGTTTCTTTATTTGGAGCTGTTAGCAGGTATCTAGGACGGCATTAGTCACTTACCGGGAATGTAGATTTAACTCATCACCATCATCAGAGCCTATTAAAAGTCACCTGATTTGCTTCGATCAAATTCTTCTTCCTATTAGACCACCTCTTCGTAGAACGGAATTTGGCGCAAATTCCCCGATCTCTAGGTTAAGTAAATTGATCAATGAACTTTCTTATGCATTTAATATTAATTCCGACCCACCTAATAGCACAAACATTGCTGCTCATCTCCTGAAGTAGATGAAATTTTTACACCGCCACTGTACGGTCTCAAGTTATAAATATAATATTCAAAGAAATAACTACAAAATAATAATTCAAAAAAAATCAGACGAAAATAAAAACGGCGGGAACTTGACCGTCGGTGGATTACTGCTCCTCACTAATAGTTCAAAGTGGATTTTGATAAGTAAAAGAGGTGCGGTTTTGTTTACTAACTGTCGGCACATGTGAACTATTATTGGAAGCGAAGAAACAAGTGGTCTGATGCTGATAAGAACCTCAAGATAATGTGTCTGCTTAGGCAGGCGCCTAGAGACACTATCGTCAACAACTATCTGCTGGGTCAAGCTACCGTCAAAATTTTCCAAAAACTTCGCAATATGACGTGTACAATATATTGAAAATTTTTTTTGAAACAAATTGAATATAAAGAATAATTTAAAATTAAAAATTTTGTACAGCCGACTTCAATATAAGCGACTTCAATATAGGTTATTTAGGAATAACTCAATAACCATTGGTCTGACCTTGATCAAATTCATATGGGACCGACCACACGAGAACTATCAGCTTTCAAATAAAAAAAATCATCGAAATCGGTTCGCCCAGTACAAAGTTATGAGGTAACACACATAAAAAAACATACAGTCGAATTGAGTACCGTCTCCTTTTTGGAAGTCGGCAGATAATATCAAAAGAAAAAGTACAACAGTAGGAGTCCATTACGAAAAAAAAACGGTAGGTTTTAAATCGTTTATAATATCCAGTTGTAAAACATAAGACATTTCAAAATACAGAAAATAATATTTGCGTTCATTTTGAAACAGAACGCTGGTTTGGACAGATTTACAGAATTAACGATGAACCCACACGCTAAAGGCTCGATGAAATCATGCATTTAGAGCACGGAGCGGACTTTTATACACAATGGGATTTAAAGTTGGAAATAAAAATATGTACTGCCAGTGTTTTATTATATAAATCGTAAACCTTTTTCCCATCCATCCATCCATCCATTACAGCCTATCAAATTTCACTATATAGGTCATTATAGATTTCGCCATAGTAGCTACGTTTGGAAGGTTAGTAAAAGTATTTTTTTTCAATATGATGCTGCAGCCCGTCTTTCAAAATCTCAAATTACAATGAAAACTGCGGTTGCCAACCCGCTCGCCAAGCGTGGCAACTATGGCAATATACCCACATTATAAAAGTTACAAAAAGACAGCCCCCAGTCCCCGGCTGCCCCGCTTTTCCTGGCTACGGTGGCGACCATGTTAACGGCCTGGCAGGGGGTGCTAAGAATCTCCGATGGGGGTTCGGTTGCCACCTAAAGCGACTCAACCTGGCAATATACAACGCACGCGCCATGAGGACTGACGAGAAGATCGTGGAGCTGGAAGAGAGAAAGACAAGTTGCGGTTGGATATTATAGGATTATCTGATGTCCGAAGAGAAGAGGACATTGTAATACTCAAACCCGGTAACTTGATCTATTACCGGGAGGACGACCATCTGTCCCAAGGAGGTATAATCCGACACCTCTTTGGGACAGATGATGATTAGAGGGACACTGAACCTAATTAAAAAAAAACCTATGTTAAGTTGCAGAGGTGTCGTCTAATGAAGTCAACATCCGTCCCCATCGTGATCTGATCCAGGGTACCGAAATCTTTCAGCTCAAATTACAAAACCGTTTTTAGTGCCTAGAAGATTGCAATGCAGTGAACCATATGAATTACAAGCTCGTGGAAACTTTCCATGCGGTCGGAGCTAAGTTTTGCAAGACCCGCCGCAGAAGAACACAAAAACTCTCCGACCACACTCTTAATATTTTAGCTGTTAGACGGGAAATGAAGCTGCAGACTTGCGCAACTTTAATACTGCTCGTATTGAAAAAGGGATCGAGTGGAACCAGGGCTCCAAAATCTTTGCCAGAGATCTGTCTGCCAGAAAGAGCCAACTGTTTGAGCTGAAGACCGGTTGTGGCAGCATCGTTTCCGGAACACCTGAGATTTTGAGTGAGATTGAGAGGTCCTATGGTCGGCTGTACACGTCATCATTGGAGCCACACGCAAGTGTGAGTAACGATCCAAGAGCAATTATTATCCGACACTATTCCGATGATATCCCGGACGTCAGTCTGAGCGAGATTAGAATACCTCTCCAGCACTTTCACGCTTTTAGCGTTAAGTCCCCGGGCGAGGATGAAATTACAACGGAGCTTCTGAAAGCGGGTGGAAAACTTCTTAATTCTTATTGTTTTTTTTTTACAAACTTGAATGACAAACGTACCATGGACACTTGCAGCCTACTACAAACAAAGAAGGCTATAGTTGCATTGTCACCTCTGAAGACTAAGATGGAATGCGTACGGCCTGTAATTATAGTGGTTTTCAATATAAAAATATTATTATTATGGGGTATTTGTATAGCTTTCTCATCTGGTTGGGCTGTATAAATATATAATTGAAAATGAAAATGATAAACTTACATAAATATCAATAAAATAAAATAAGTACATAAAAATTACATAAATATACAAAAACTATTATTATTATTATTTATTCTTTATTGCATTCCTTAAAACAAAATAATACAAAGGGCGGACTTAATGCCTTGAGGCATTCTCTACCAGTCTACCCATAAAAATATTCAAAATCATTTAAATAATACTTATTGAAAATAATTTAAAGCTTACCCCTGGTTCAAAAAAGTCCTCTGTCCTGCGAAGAACAATCAAAAAATCCAGCGGGACTTTAAACAAAAATTAATTTACAATTTATTATTGTATACAATTAGTATGAAAACATTTATAATAATAAAAATTATAATAATCTTTATTTCAGATAACAAATGAGATCCATATCAGAGATATTAGAATATTCACTAAATAATAATAATAATACAGCTAGATGGACGGAGGAAGTAAAATGACACGCACGCACGCACGCATTCACGCATGCACATACGCACACAAGCGCACACATACACACACAAACACACACACACACACACACACACACACACGCCCGCGCGCGCTCGCACGCACGCAGCCATACATACATACACACAGGTAAGTCAGCCATGCAAGACCTTAATAATTTGCCTTATTATAGGACAGTCATGTTTTTGTGCTGATCAAGTCAGAACTCGTCATTTAAAGAAAGGGGTATGAAAGTGAACGCAAGTAAGACGAAAGTGATGGTTTTTGAAAGAGAAGAAAGTAAAACGTTATGTCAAATAAGAATAGAAGGGGAGTTGATTGAGCAAGTGGACGAGTTTGTATATTTGGGATGTTTATTTAGCAGGGATGGTAGATATAATAAGGATATATAACGACGATTGAATGCAGGAAATAGAGTGAATGGGGCTCTACACGCTATTATGAAGAGTCAGAATGTGTCAAAGAAGGCACGTGTGGCAATTCATAATGCTGTGTTAGTCCTTACTTTAATGTATGGTAGTTAAAGCTGGGTCTGGCAGAAGAAGCATGAGAGTAGAATAAATGCTGTATAAATGTGGTCATTAAGGAGTATGCTAGGGCTGAATCTGAACAACAGGGTGAGAAATAGTGTGATAAGAGAAAAGTGTGGTTTGCAAGATGACGTTGTGACCAGGATTAAGAAAAGGAATGCTTCGGTGGTTTGGTCATGTAGAAAGAATGAACCAGGAAAGAGTCACAAAGCAAATTTATGTTTCAGAAGTGAACGGCAGAGTCAGGAAGGGACGCCCTAGATGAAGATTTATCGACCAAATCGGCGTTATATTTAAAAATGGGCCAAGTTAGGAGTACCCTTAACCGACGAGCGTGTATGCGTTGATATATGGATGTAAACGAGGCGAGAGGTGTGTCAGGATCGCGCCATATGTAAGTCCGTAGTCTCTGCCTACCCCTCTGGGTGACAGGCGTGAGTGTTTTGTGTTTATTTGTGTTTATTTGTCCTCTATTGCAACACACTAATTATATAATTATAAAGATTACAAAGTGTGGACTTAATGCCCTATGGCATTCTTTACCCGTCAACCCGACGATAAATGCTATAAATAAATAAGGAATAAGTAGTTTGTAAGAAAATGTTATATTGAATAAAACTACTTTTATAGACTTTATCGTGTTTAATTATATTTATTTTTAAACTCCCGACGTTTCAGGTGCTTTCCAGCACCCATGTTCAATTAAAACTGATGTGATTGACGTCCCGGTGTCAGAGTTAACCCGGAGTACCTTCAGCTTTTTAATTATTAGTTTTGGTCTGTTCTATGTACGCAGAATTAACTTACTGTGTCTTGAAGTCTTGCAGTGGTATGCTTGGGTTTAATTTTAATTTTATCAATTACAGGATCCCAAGCAGGTGGCAGTACCCAGCCTCACTCTCTATTGAAATTAGGATGTTTTTTTTTAATTTCACGTTATTCTTGGCAGGAATCGATGTTCTTGGGAATTTGTGGTCTATTAAATCTAATTTTATGGTGGGGCCGTCTAGGACATGATCACAAACTGCAAAACAAGCAATAATTTGACAAATTTTTACCGCAATGTGATGAACGACAGCGCACAAAATACATCCAAACAAATATTAATTTTATATATGACATTTGGTTTGCATATCAAAATTTTATTTCACATTGCTGTGTAAGAATGGCTTTCGGAGTTATTTGCCGTGAGATTTTATGACTATGACCATGGATATTGGAATGTTTGCTATATTATATTTGTTTTTTTTTGGTAACTTCATTTTTGTAATAATTAAGCGATTACGTAATCGGAGGTTAAAGAATATCTGCTAACCTATATCAACCTGTAGATGCCGTTAGAGGCAACAGTGGGAAACTGAACCAGGAGACGGCAGCAGCATTTTCCTGATAACAGGTTAGTAAAAATAAAAAACTGCGATTGCGAACTCACTTACCAGGAATGGCAATTAAGTCAAATATCCCACCTATATGATCATCTACGGGGGAGGCCTATGTACAGCAGTGAACTTTTAATAGGCTGTAATGGTAATGGTGACATAAATATTTTCTCGCGACAGTGAAACTAGGTAGGTAGGTACAAATCAGCTTCAAAACTAATAAAAAATAATTTCTAAAAATATTAGCTTATTAAGTCTAAGCCAAGATATAGTGCATCTTAAAATTAAAGCACTACTTCTGAAGCATTAACAAAGACGTGTGTTTTGAACAGGAGTCACTGGCATGTGTCAGAATAACGAAAAGCGTTACTCGTAAGTCAAAAGAACTTAGAGCTGCGAAAATAATTCACGCGCCTCAGAATACTAACAAAAGAGTGAGAATACAAACACCTGAGTTTCCAGCTTTGTGTTTCGCTTTTGTCTAGTAACGGACAATGTAAGTGCTAATTGAAGTGTATGCTAATTGAATTGCTATGGAATCGTAAATTATTGTTTGCGTAAATTCAGATTTCGGTGACTGAATATGAAAGTTTTATATCAAATAAATTTATATATTTATACATATAAATAATATTGAAGTCTCTGTACAGACAGTAGTAGTAGTATTTAAGTAACAATTGGATTCTATTAAGCATAAAGACAGAAACAACAATTTTTAAATTTTTTGTCCGTCTCTCTTCCTGTATGTCTGTCTGTCTGGGCTAATTTTCAGAATAGATGAACCGATTGTGATGAAATTTTACGAACAGACAGAGAGTAATGCTAAGTGGGCTAGGCTATATTTTATCAGAATGATTAAGATTAAGATTTTTTGGAAAAAACTAAATCTCTTTTACGTGGTAGAGCCATGCTGCAGCTATATTACTGGTATAGTTGTAGCGCGAATGGGTCGGTTCAACCGGGTAGGACCACGCTCTCACAGAATACCAGCGTAAAACAGCAGCTTAACGCTGTTGTGTATCGTATGGGGAGTGTAGAGAACCGGAGACCCTTTTTACTGGAAACGATGCATTTCATGTTAGTGCTCACGGGTGACAACGCATTTGTATTTTGATTCGTAATCGAGGATAGATGTAGATGTCTATGGGCCACAGTAACCACTTACCATCAGGTGGACTGTGTACTCGTTTGTCACCAATATCTTAAAAAAAACTTGATAAAATCGCTTTATTGCAAAAATTGCTTTTCATTATCTTTAATCTAAATAATGCTACTTTAATAAATCTTACTGAGGCTAATCCAGGGCGGGTCGCTAGTTCACGATAAAGACAAATCCTCACCGTCCTATAATGTGAGTGGTCCGTGTTCAGCAGTAGACTTTAAGGGGTTGAGAAAAAAATAAATTATAATGTCATTTGAATTTTTTCCAAACAAAGTTTTAACAAAATGATAATCAACGACATCTATGACCTGGACAGGCGGAATTAAGTAGCAATAATATTTAATTTTGTTCCACATTGACTTGTAATAATTTCTAAACTGTCTCATCTCTGCGAACTTCCAAAGTTCCCAATCAAATATTTATAAGAGACGAGAGACGTTGTAATTGAAAACGTATAAATTCGAGAAACTTCTCTCATTCAATTTAGTTATACTGAAATTTAGTGTCTATTCTTATTTATATCTAATTACATTAATTATAAAAAAAATACTGGATTACTGTAGGTATACACGATACCTACAGTAATCCAGTATTTTTTTTCTACCGGAATGTGGCATACGATTATTTTTTTTTTTATAGGATAGGGGTGACAAACGAGCACACAGTCCACCTGATGGTAAGTGGTTGCTGTGGCCCAAAAACATCTACGTTTATCCTCGATTACGAATCAAAATACAGATGCGTTGTCACCCGTGAGGACTAAGATGGAATGCCTCATTTCCAGTAAAAAGGGTCACCGGTTCTCTACACTCACCATACGAAACACAGCAGCATTAAGCTGCTATTTTACGCTGGTATTCTGTGAGAGCGTGGTCCTTCCCTGGTCGAGCCGACCCATTCGTGTTACAACTATACCAGAAATATAGGTGCAGCATGGCTCTACCACGTATATAAAATATACTATACAAATAAAAAAATATAATATATACAATACAAATATAAACAGCAGTCTTTCGTTAGTCATTCAGATCGGTTGGCAATTTTGTCTTGGCTGCGTAGAAGATACACATGTCGATCACATTACTTAGTAAATTACATTAGACTTTTTGGCACTATAATCCTGTCCTACACAGATGGATAGTCTCCGTCGAGACTAGGCACCGTGACCGAAATTTGATCCGGAGGACATTATTATTATACATACAAGTCACGGGTTAGATAAGCCTATTAAATGGGCTCCATGGGACCAAAGAATTGGAGAAACAAAATAATAGTAATTATTATTTTTAATTATAAATTCGCAAGTCAAGTGTTTTTCATATGCCTCATAACGCAAAGCGTTATTAGGTAGTACTTTACTCTCGACACGTCAAGGTCAAACAATTTTGTGTTCTTAAAATGCCTCTATCATCATCACTTATACGATAATTTAAGACATTTTTAACAGTGGTAGAGCCACGCGGCAGCTTTTGCTGTCGCACGGATGGGCCGGCTCGAACCGGGGTGGTACCACGACCTCACAGAATACCAGCGTGAAGTAGAGGTTTACTTCTGCGTTTCGCTTGGTGAGTGCAGGTGGCCGAAGGCCCTTTTTACTGGAAATGAGGCATTCCATCTTAGCCCTCACGGGTGACAACGTATCTGCATTTTGATTCGCAAACGAGGATAGATGTAGATGTATATGGGCCGCAGCAACCACTTACCATCAGATGGACTGTGTGCTCGTTTGTCACCCTTATCCTATAAAAAAAAGATAATATGAGTAGCTATATATAAAAAAAAACACTGTCTGATCCATTTTATGTTTTCCTTTTTTATTGCTACTTTAAAAAAAAAAACTAACACTTTTGTTAGTTTTGTATGCAGTCTCGATAACTCCCGGAAAAATTGACATATTATCTTGACCGGGTTTATTTTTTATTACCTTCAGAATTACATCAACTGGTTCCCTATTTGATATCGACAACAAATGTACCCTACAGTCTCTATCGATTTTATACTTTGTGTAATCGATTTATTTTGGTAAACATTTTTTTTTCTTGTAGGTGACACTTCTATTTAAAATAATAGAGCGCTAAATTTAAAACGTGTAAATAATAAAAGAAATATATTTTAAAATTCAGGAATATAATTAAATGAAACGCTCATGAGGCGTGCACTTAGGATACATAGTTTCGATTTTCCAAACTATGTATTTTACAATGGCGGCATAAGAATTTTGCCTAGTAATTATGGAGTGTAGAGTAGAAGGAGGACCATCTCTATATATGAAAAGTGTCCCTAAAAACGTGTCCAATAAGGGTGGCGCTGCAGTAGCATAGGAAAAATTAAAAAAAAGCGCCAAAATTAATTAGAATAATATGGAGAAATAAACAAGGACCGACCAATCCGCTTGGTTTTGTACTACGTAAATAGTTGAGATTTTGTATACTGGCATTTTACTAACTACTCTAGTCATGAAATTTTTTAAATATTTGAATTCAGCTGACTTCACTCCGATCATAACAGCTATCTTCATATCGTAGTTTTTCAGACGCCAGCGCTATTGTGGTAGGTTTTGGAACCTCTATTTTCAGTAAATAGTAGGACACTTTTTCAACTTTCGCACCTTATAAGATGGTTCTCCTTCTACTCTACACTCCATACTAGTAATGCATCTATAAAACTTTCTCTACATTCTAAATATTCAAAGAACTGACATTGATATGACATTTAAAAATAAAAGCAAAAGCAAATACTAAATAACCGGTCAAGTTCGAGTCGGACTCGCGCATGAAAGGTTTTGTATCATCGTAAAACATGTTTCTAAGTAGAGGAGCCCCATTTAATTTTTAATTTATTTTTATTAGTTGTTGTTATAGTGGCAACAGAAATTCACATTCTGTACAAATTTTCACTGTCTACCTATTACGAATCATGAGATGTCGCCCGCTGACAGACAGACGGACGGATTGGGTAAGGAACCCAAAAAATGACTGAAACTTTATCAAACGTTTCGAGCGTTTTCAAATCAAATAAGTTTTACTTAGAGGGCTACGTAAGAAATTTAGTCTCGCCTTGTAAAAATGAGCCTTAAATATTATATTAGAATATTATAAGTTTGCCTGCTTTTTGTTTTGTTTTTTTTTTTAATCTGGCTATGATAGTTCAATAACAATAATATTGTCATTCATAGAAAATTACAGAAATATTGTAAGTTAAGAAAATTTCAAATTGCTGTAATGCGAGGCGGCCTCCTATTTAATATTCTGGGATATAATGATTTTGTTATATTTAATAAAAATTCTACACACGGATCCACAAACAAACAACAAAATCCGCAAAATTAGTTTCATTTAATTATTTAGTCTATTTTTAGTCCAAAAAAAGTAATTATTGTATCATATTATAACAATTTACCATGTCGTGGTGGCGTAGGAGAATCCATGGACCCATGTCAACCCGTGGGTGTCGTCTTTTCATAACATATAAATTGTGAAATCTTTTACGGCGTTCCAAACAAATATCTTAAGCTAAATTTAGAAATAAGACAGCGTCTTTTTTTGGAACGTAGATTTAAATTGAAAAGTACAGACATGATTTATTGTAACACGTAAATTCAATTCAAGTCAATTTATTTGCTGTTCTTGTTGTATATATTTGGTTTTAATTATAAAAAATAGTGCAAAACAAGCTGCAAGGTCACTGTAAATGTTGGCAATAAGTAATATTACATTGACATTATTTATGAAAATAATATCATTATATTTACATATTTATAAAATTGTTGTTATTATGACTATTAATTAATAAATTTATTATCATCATTATTATTTAAAAATATTTAGAATTTATTTAAATAATAAAGATATCATAAAAATATGTTATTTAATCCTATTTCTGTTTATTTTTAATAAACTTGAATTGAAAAACAAACTTACTGTTAAAAGTCGCTACTGCAGTTTACGGACATCTGCCGCCAATTTCAAACAAAGAAGGCTACAAATTCATCATCACCTCTGATGAGTAAGATTGAACTCCTTACAGACTGTAATTATACTGGCTCTCTATAATACCCTTTAGATCGGAACACAATAGTGTTGGCACTGCTATTTGGTAGCAAAAATTAATAAGAGAGTGAGAAATTGGTAAGAGAGTTTCCAGACGTACTCTTAGGCAAAATTCAAGAGTCCTACCACCTAGCATGTTTTTTTTTCAATAGGAGAGAGGGCAAACCAGCATGCGGCTCACCTGATGGTAAGTGACTACCGCCGTCCATGAACAATGCAATATCAGGGGAACCAGGGGAATTGCAGATGCGTTGCCGGCCATTTAAAAAGGAGTACGCTCTTTTCTTGAAGGTCCCTAAGTTGTATCGGTCCGGAAAAATCGCTGATGGTAATCGATTCCACAAGTAAGTTATGCGAGGAAGAAAACATATTCTAAATCGCACAGTGGTGGACCACCAATCATCCGGATGATGTGGATGGTATCGGGAGTTCTGCCGCGATGTGCGTTTGTGAAATTTAGCGGCTGGGATTAATCCGAACAATTCCTCAGAGCACTCCCCGTGGTAAATGCGAAAGAATATTCAAAGGGATGCAACATCTTTTCGCAGTGCCAATGAGTCGAGCCGGTCGGAAAGGACTCGGTCGTCGACGATTCGAGCCACTCTGCGCTGGATGCGGTCAAGTGGAAGGAGCTGGCACTGGGGAGCCCCTGCCCAGAGATGGGAACAGAATTCCAGGTGAGGCCGAACCTGCGCCTTGTAAAGTTGCAGGCGGTGTGCCGGTAGGCAATAATGTCCCACTATGCTGAGCACGCCAAGCTTTTTAGAGGCCAATTTGGCCGTCTCTTCTAATTGACCACAAAACTGCACATTCCGATACTAGCTGAGGCAAGAAGGGGAGTGCCTTAAAACTGAGGATATACGGCAAAGGGGTTATTTTTAGCGGTAAACGCGCAAACTTGTGTCTTCTGAGGATTAAACTGGACTAGATTTAGTCGCCCCCAATCCGAGACTTTGTCCAACAAAGACTCGACTTCAGACACAAGTTTATTCCGATACTCGGCGACGTTTTCCCGAGAAATATTGGCACGGCCGGTGTATAGAGCATCACCAGTGCTGTCATCCGCATAGCAATGAATGTTACCAGTTAGCAACATGTCATTGATATGCAGAAGAAACAGCGTTGGTGATAGCGACACGTAGCCTTGTGGAACACCAACGTTGATAGGCTTGTAATCAGAGCATGCACCGTCTACTACAACCTTGATGCTCCGATCTGCAAGGAAGCTGGTGATCCAATTGCACAATTTCTCGGAAAGCCCATAGGAAGGGGGCTTCGAAAGATGCGCTTTGTGCCATACCCGATCGAAGGCCTTCGCTATGATCAAACTAACGGCCAATGACTCCCTCTTGGACTATATTGCCTCCGCTCATCTATGAATCAGGTAGATCAGAAGATCACCAGCTGATCGACCTCAACTAAAACCGTATTGGCTGTCATTAATCAGCTGGTTATCCTGAAGGTACCGTATTAGCTAGGCTTTACGCCTGTTATTATTACAGGCGTAAAGCCTAGCTTAGGCACTAGTCTCCCACAGAATAATCTTGGTGAGAAAATAAATTATTGTTATATTGCGCATTGTATCATGACCTATCTAAGGCATATACCATGACCATTATCTGATCCATGTTTATCTTAAGACCTATATCTATTGGCAGACACTATTGGGATTAAGTAGTCAATTTATGAAATTTTCGATATACGGTCATTATCGTTATCATTTGATGTGAAAGCGGCCATTTTATTTACGAGTCTCAATATAATAACTCTTTTAGTGCCTATATCATAAAAAATCAATTTCTTAGTTGGTCACGCACGATGCTCCTTCACATTCTGTTATCTACAGCACATTTTTAATCTATAATACGCTCTAAGAAATTGATCGTTATTTTTCCTGGGATATTTTTTTAAATTGACCACACTCTTGTATGTGAAGGGATTGTGAGTAAACAGGCATGTCTGCAGAATTAAATATTTTGAAGACATGTGAAGTCCGACAACAGGCTGGACTAATCGTTATATAAAAGTTAAAGTTAGTTAAGGTTACTCTATACATAAAATGAGGCGAATAAAGTGATAGTAGCCTAATGGGAGGGTGCAGACCGTGAACTCAAAATGTCGTGGGTTCGAATCCGCCACTCGACTACGGTCGTGAACCACTCCTAACACAAGTATTTTAAGCTTACCAGGAGTCGTTAAAGGTAAAATTATTTTTCTAGTATTTTTTAAATAAAAACATGATTGGGGAGGCTTCTTCGGACAATTAAAATAAAAACTTGCTGTTGTGTTGAAAATATGTATAATATCGATTCCACAAAAATAACTATAGAATTGACACAGACTCTAATAGCAGAAATTGTGGACACGTAATGCGCGTTCAAGATTCGGTAGCCAACTGAATCGGTGGGGCGAGGCGTCTTAGGCTTGACAATCTTAATTATTTTACGCTCACCAGATGTCACTAGTTGGGAGTGAGATGAATTTATTTGTTACAGAATATCATTATAATTGATAAATTACATTTTTAATATAAGTTTATTGGTTTCTAGAGTTTTTTTTTAATAGGATAGGTTGACAAACGAGCACACAGACCACCTGATGGTAAGTGGTTGCTGTGGCCCTACACATATACATCTTCGTTTGCGGATCAAAATGCAGATGCGTTTTCACCCGTGAGGACTGAGATGGAATGCTTATTTTCAAGTAAAAAGGGTCTCCGGTTCTCTACACTCACCACACGGAACACAGAAGTGTTAAGCTGCTATTTTAAGCTGGTATTCTGTGAAAGTGTATAAATACACAAAACACTCAGTTTTTGCACATTTTTAACTCTTTTTTTAATTTTTCTACAATTAGGAAAACCATGGTTTATCTGTTTCTAATCTAATTAATATAAAACAATACCAATATTTAAGAAAAAACATTAACCTTTGTATTATCGGAATAAATTAACTTCCCCGCAAAGAAATCTGTCAAATATTTCACCTCATTCCTAAGTTGCGCTGCACTGGTGGCAGAAAAGTCGTGGATGCCATCATTGCTTGGCACAGGCCTATTGTCATTTTTGAGAGCGTTTTTTTGAACAAGAAATTATCCGCCGTGCGGCCTCAATCCATTACGGCAGAATTCACATGTTTACGAAATATTTGTTTTATTTCTCAGACATGGTTTTACAGCAGCAATTTATTTGGTGTAGGCGAAAATGGACGTTAACCAGGTTAGTGCTTTAGACCTAACTTGATCAGCGTCCATTTTTGAAATAGAATAAATTAAGGAACGTTATTTCCGACTTGTTTATTGCATGTCTAGTTCCTGCTGAGAAATTGAATTTTCTGCTTTTTACTTCCTGTTTTATGTCGTCACATAGTGCCACTTATTCTCCTCCGTGGTTTTCATTATACCTGTTTTCTCTCTTGTATTTACTAACAACTAAATTTATACTTTTAAGTTTTTACCAAGTTTTATTATATAAATTTTTGCATAGAATAAGGATAATAAAAGACAACGCCTATTGACATCTTTTTTTAGGTGAACCGATTTAAACGATTCTTTTTTATTTAAGCTGGTGCTTTTCGTGTAGTCCTATATAAATTTGACCAAGATGTAATTAGTAGTTATCCTTAATAATGCGTATTTGGTTGTCTTCGACCACATTTATTTATTTATTTATTCTTTTTTGCATTCCTTAAAACAAAAGAACACAAAGGGCTGACTTGCCTTGAGGCATTTTCTACCAGTCAACACATTGACGATGTTCTCAATTTATTTATTTTAAAGTCGTTTGTATAAAAATTTTACCATGCAAGGATAATGTTTAAATGATTTGTGTTTTAAAAAAATGTTTCGTAAATACAATTTTTAAGAGATAATTTAAATTAAAACAACAAGAGATGACTAGTAATAATAAGCTTCCTATCAAAATTAATTTATCTGAACCTCCATCAAAGTTTCCTCCCCTCAAATTACAATTAATGATCTTGTTTGACTTCAGAACAAATGAATGTATTTAGTATATCGTGATGAATAATCTTGCCCTCGATATATTCATTGAAAATTTATTATTATCAATTTTGATATTAAACAGCCTTAAAGTATTTTTATTACGGTTTCTAAAAAATTATATCGGTTGTACTTTTTCTTAAACCCTCATAAAAGTTGACAAAGAGACATATTAAACTTTTAGTATAAAGTTATTGTCAACTTTAAAACACTAAAAATAATAAAATTATTTCCGCACAATAGCTTCTGAAGTCGGTGCTAAGATAATGTTTATAGAAGAACTAATATTCAGACTTCAAAGACTGGTGCTTTATTCGTGTAATCTAGAGTTGTTTTATAAAAAGTGTCACTATGGCGAGTACGTCGTAATATATTGTATTGATTGGTAGTCTAGAAACGCGTCGTATGTAAATATTTGTCAGTTCACAGCATAGATTTATTTGAAATGTCAACGTCACTCAATGTCAATGCGGGAAAATATAAACGTGATAGAGGCTTCGACAAGTAATTCAGTGCTGAGTAAGCTTGGCCCTGGTTTTGCTCGCGTGGCGGTTTAGGCATCATAATCAACGTAGCGGTTTGATTCTAGAGACGCCTCCAGCCGTTGGTTATCTGCTGCTATCTTTGTAATCTTCTCCACTATGGTGGTTATAAGCTGCAAATATGTTTGAATGTACGCAATACAACCGAATGTTCTGTATATTACCACAATATCTCCTAAACCATTTAAAAGTTCCTTTACTTTTAAAATTGACGTTTTTTTGTAAAGAACTAGGTTACTTTAAGTTTAGTAGGTTAGTAGGTTTTAGTTACTATAAGTTGACGTATTTTATTTTTATATTTTTTATTTTATATAAATAAAATTAATCACCCGCAGAATCGCCGCATCTTTGCCAACGCAGTGGCAGTTTATTAATACCATTCTTGAAGAAATCAGCTGGACGGGACAGAGACTCTACATCTTCCTTAAAGGCATTTTGTACTACCTCTCAGGTATTGAATGTTTTACACGTCAAAAAGTTAGTGAAAGTAGGCGCAATGTCTGGTGAGTACGGCGGATGACAGATAGCTTCCAACCCCAGCTCTTGTAAGTTGGAAACCGTCTGTGGTGCAGTATAAGGTCGCGCGTTATCCAGTAGGTACAACGGGGACGAACGATTGACCAAAGCCGGTTACACAATTGCAGTAATGCTCATCCCGTTTGGTAAGAAGCTGTGATGAATCACACCGGCGCTAGACCACAAGGTCTAGCGCCGTTGTGAACAGTGACTATAACTTTTCTAGGGGTATGTTTTAGTTTAGGGAATTGTTTAGTTGGTGAACTATGATCCAACCAACTTGTTGAGTGCTTGAGATTGTCAAACAGAATCTATTTTTCGTCGCAGGTAGCAATGCGGTTCATACGGTTTGTAGTCTACTTTGCCAATTTGACGCAAATGGACCAATATTGTTTGGACGCTAACGTCGAAAGATACTGCTAATTCAGCTGTAGATTGAGAATCACCAGCTTCCATAATCGCCTTTAATTCGTCATTGTCGACCAAAGTTTTCGGACGACCACGGGGTTAATTTCTTAGGTCGAAATTTCCAGAACCAATAACAGGTGGTGCGTTCGTTTGTAATATCTATCACGCTCCGTAAACGTCGTTTATGTTGCGTGCCGCATGTGCCGCGTTGCTGCCCCGGTGGTACTCGTATTTCATAGTTACTCGAATCTTTAACGTATCCACGATGACGAAAAAAAAATCAAATGCAATAAAAACATAATGCTAATCAAAAAAAAAACAATGTTTTTCGATAAAATTAATTTAAAAATAGAATTATTAGCAAAACAAAAATTATTTGATTTGAAATGGCCAGTACTGAAGAACGGTTATTTCTTAGGTAAAGATCCATTATATATTAATTATAAGCGTATGTGTATCCATTACATACCGTCCGAGCGCCCTGAATCGACCGAAAGTCGAGATCCGAATGCGTGATGTCGCTACTGCAGTGCCCACAGAAAATCCGAAGTAAATTATAATTCCTGAACAGTTATCAAAATCTATCCTCGATTAAGAATCAAAATGTAAATGCGTTGTCACCCCTAAGCACCAAATGAATGCTTGGTTTCTAGTAAAAAAGGTCTCTGGTTCTCTACACTAACCATACGAAACACATCAGCATTAAGCTGCTATTATATTCCGTGAGAGAGTGATCCTTCACCGGTCGAACCGACTTATTCGCACAACCGTATGATATAGCCGCAAACTGGATCCACCATGTAAAATATAAATATTTTCGGTTATTATGATGATTGAAAATAACTGTCAGTTGCACGTCAGAAGTAAAACTTCTAACATGTAAAGATTATTTTCGTATATATGTATATCTGAGCATGACAGTCACGCGAGTTCAGTGCCAAAAGTGCCCAACGTGCTTAAAGAAGTTTTCACTTCAAGATTTTATCCGTTTCCTCGTTAAACAGTATAAATGATTATTTATTATAATCATTCTATTTTGATGGTTATACTTAAGATCTAAAAATAATACAAGATTATCTGAAGCGCCATGAACACCAATCTAAGTTAAGTTCTAAGAATAAATAACTTGGCATGCATTGATTGGAAACTTGCTTTTATTCACCCATTGTGTTAAGATTCCTTTTCCTTTTAAATATAAAGATGAAGAATTGAGTGAAGTAGACAATAGCTGCCACAAGCGTAATACTTGTGAACACTCAACTCTTGTTGCGAGAGTTAAGTGCAGCACCTCTGATAATATTGTTTGCCCCAGGGTGGATACCTTATTGATTGATGGAATGTCTCCTTTGCAATAAAAAGGGTCTCCGGTTTTTAAATCTCACCATACGAAACACATCCGTATTAAGACGCTATTTTACGCTGGTATTCTGTGAGAGCGTGGTCCTACTCCGGTAAAACCGATCAGTTTGTGCTACAACCATGATATAGTTGCAGCGTGACTCTACCACGTTATAAATACACGTACACATCAGAGAATTGAGTAAATAAGACTTCATTTCTGTACTGTGAAAACTATCGTCAACACTGCAGCTTTCAGAGTAAGGTGTCATAGAGAAATCATAGTTTGAATTATTATCATTGAAAGAGTCAGAAATCATTATAATTATTTCTCTTTATAAAAAAATGAGATGTTAATGCGTATATGTAAAGCGATGTAAAATAATAAAAACAATATATTATATAGATATAGATAATATGAAGAAATCAAAAATAAATTAAATCTCCTTTACCAACCAGCGTTACTCTCACATCGCTAATCACAACTACACAATGAATAAAAATTATATTTAATAGATAAAAATTACAAAAAAACACAACAGTTACAGCAGTAAGTAGTAAACACACTATATAAGCTTAATAATATTAAATAGTTCCCCAGGTGCTGTTTGTAGGAGATGATCTGTCTGAGCTGGGATTTTTTACAATGAAACTTACTAGGGTGCCGATGGATCTATTATTTATTATTTCTATCGAACAATTTGTTCGTAAGTTGGCCGATAAAAAAAAAACAAAAAAGAAAACAAAGAAACCTGCCGAGTTTCCTTCGCCATTTCTTTACAGTCATAAGAACTTCATTTTGAAATGGAATGAAAAATTAATATTTAATTACATTTCAAATAGATGATTTTACTTTAAAATATACATCGGATATTTTAGTATGTTTTCCATTGTGTTATTTCGTGAATATATTGCATCTTCAGATTTAGTTTTTAGGGTTCAATTCGGTGGTAAGTAGATAATAAATAAAGGGACTATTTCGAATGAAATTTATTCTATCAATCCTAAAGAGAAATTGAACATGGAATTGCTTTTACAGAAACGTACATATGTAACAAATTGCCCCTCCAAGTATTACGTTATAGATTTTGGCTAATATATTAAAAATACTGTAGTCAAAGAGAATATAATCACTCTGTAACTTTTATGTTACAATAAGTTTAATTATAAGTGTCATTACACGGCATATACTTCTGTTGATATTTTATTATAAACTAGCTGTTTCCTGCGACTTCGTTCGCATGGAAAATATTTTTTAGATTCTTTTAAAGCCGATAAAGTTACTTGGTTTGTTCATTACTTTGCATAACTTTGTAACACAAATATAAGTAAATGTAGCTGTTTTAATACTAAAAGAACTAATGAAAACCGATCAAGTTCGTGTATCACTTCGATACCGAGTTCTATTATAAATGTTAATAAATAATTAAAGTTCTTTTATAACTTAATGTGCATAATTACTAAGTTATTTATTTTATAAGTAGTTTTAATGCTTATTATTTTTATTATCATCATCCAATACGTTATAGACATATATGATAATAGACAATAATTATAAAGTTTAGTTAGTAACACGTGGTAGAGCCATGCTGTAGCTATATTAATAATTTAGTTGTAGCACGTATGGGTCGGCTTGAACGGGGAAGGAACACGCTTTCACAGTATACCAGCGTAAAATAGCAACTTAAAGCTGCTGTGTTTCGTATGGTGAGTGTAGAGAACCGGAAACCCTCTTTACTGGAAATAATTTAAAATTAAAACTTTGTACGGCCGACTTCAATATAAGCGACTTCTATATAGGTTATTTAAGAATAACTCAATAAGCATTAGTCTGACCTTGATCAAATTCATATGGGACCACACGAGAACTATTAGCTTTCATATAAAATAAGAATCATCGAAATCGGTTCGCTCAGTACAAAGTTATGAGGTAACACACATAAAAAAAAACATACAGTCGAATTGAGTACTGTCTCCTTTTTGGAAGTCGGCAGAAAAGACTCCCCTAAAGGGGATGAACGGGAGTGGGATAATATGGGGTGGTGGATATTCTAACACAGCCACTAGATTTTACGTCTGGTGTTAATCACGGTTATACCGCAATTTATCGAAATAAATAATAAATGTAAATAAAAGGTAACCATCGATGTAATATACAACGGAGAGTTAAAAAAATCACCAAATGCGAAAACGGTTTGACCGTGTCCGGCAGCGGGCGAACAGTTTGCACGTTTTTTAAAAAATACTGCTTGAAGTCTTTTTGTCGCCTCGTCTGCGAGTGCAGTTAGTTTAAATTGAAAGGCACGTATTATACTAAAAATAACATTATGAGTAAAAATAAAGTTTTTCTCAGCTTTTGCGATTACCTTTAGAAAAAAAAATATACATTAATATAATATATTCAAATTAATGTTTGTTGATCAGACTTTGCTAAAACTTTGTCGACTTATTACTTACACTTGTGCGAAAAATTTAGGCATAATAAGATTAACTTACAGTAGGTGTCGCGCGTATCGTACCAAAAAGATTATTGGAAAATCATTCATTAAATTTCAATGAATGTATTTCTACCAAAGCAATATAACTCTTCCAAATTTAAAACTTTATTTAAATAATTCTTCGTCAGCAATGCTTCGTGTACCAGCTTCTTATTTATTTAAAAAAAACAGATAGACAGAAACTTCTAAAAATCAACTTTGTACCCCTCAATCACTTTTATAAAATGTTTGTACAATCGGAGCTCAATGCTGGTGTGTTTCGCATGGTGTGTTTAGAGAGCGGAGGACCCTTTTCCTGGATACGAGGCATTCCATCTTAGTCTTCAGCGTTGATTACGCATCTGCATTTGAAACGTTTATCGATCTATGTAGATATCTATATCTACCACAGCATGCACATAAAAATTTCATAAAAATATTCAATATACAGACAACTGCAATTCACGTTTTTATTATATGTATATAAATAGAAGACATAGTTATTGTAAATAAAATAATGAATATAGAATAAATTACTTTTTATAATTTTGGTCATAATTTTCTTCATAACCAAATATTACTATTATTATTATTATTATTATATTAATATTACCTTCAATAGAGGATTCTGAATTTCTTCGAGAATGTCCTTTCTGAATGTCCAATTATCGTAATATATATATTGGTATAATATTGGCTTTCAGAAATATTTTCATAACTTCAAAAATTAGGAACGTTCGTATTTTGAATGAAAGTGGACACAAGAGGTTGACCATAAATCATTAAGTATAAGAAAGAAGAAGAAGAAGAACTGTTCTTATTTTGTAGAAAAAAAAGTTTTTTTATGGGATAAGGGTGACAAACGAGCACACAGTCCACCTGATGGTAAGTGGTTGCTGCGGCCCAAAGACATCTACATCTATCCTCTATTACAAATTAAAATGTAGATGCGTTGTCACCCGTGAGGACTAGGATGGAATGCCTCATTTCCAGTAAAAAGGGCCTCCGGCTACCTGCACTCACCAAGCGAAACGCAGAGGTAAACCTCAACTTCACGCTGGTTTTCTACCACCCCGGTTCGAGCCGGCCCATCTGTGCGACCCGCGTGGCTCTACCACTGTTAAAAATAATATATATGTTTTATTTTTATGATATTTTGTTTTTGTTTTTTTCGCAAAAGCAAGCAAATAATGATAAAAAGCTGGCAAGTTTACATGGCGTGATAAGGAGTGTTGCTGTTAGTTTGAAAGCCTAATTAATTTTGCTGTTACTTTGTTATGCAACGTTACAATACATATAGTGACCAGCACGTGTTACAATCGGGACTAATTGTAATTTCACTACGCTTTATGTGTAGTGCGTTACTCTGTTTTATTGCTGGTAATGATTAATTGCGTAAGCAAGAAAAAACCTTCTAATGTATTGCTAGTACTTACAAATTCAATTAAGGGTATAGAAATTATTGTTACATAGAAGTTATATTTATTTCACATTAGAGTTATGTACCTTCCAATATTTAACTGTATTAGCAATTAGAAACGAATACATCTTCAAATTTAAAGCAGCCCACGATTCTGTCAAAGTAACCTGATTTGTATATTCACATAACTCTCATTTTACCGAAAACGTGATTTCATTTCCATATAAATGAAAAGAATGAAATATTGCCTTAATTATCTATCAAAAATGTCTGTAGCTCTGGCTCTATATGCTTCTTTTTTTATAGGGGAGGGGGCAAACATGCATGCGGCTCACCTGATGGTAAGTGACTACCGCCGCCCATGAACAACTGCAACACCAGGGGAACCAGGGGAATTGCAGATGCGTTGCCGGCCTTTTAAAAAGGAGTAGGCTCTTTTCTTGAAGATCCATAAGTCGTTTCGGTCCGGAAAATTCGCTGATGGTAATCGATTCCACAAGGAAGTCGTGCGAGAAAGAAAACATCTTCTAAATCGCACAGTGGTGGACCGCCAATCATCCAGATGATGTGGATGGTATCGGGAGTTCTGCCGCGATGTGCGTTCGTGAAATTTGGCGGCTGGGATTAATCCGAACAATTCCTCAGAGCACTCCCCGTGGTAAATGCAAAAGAAAATGCAAAGGGATGCAACATCTCTTCGCAGTGCCAATGAATCGATCCGATCGGAAAGGACTCGGTCGTCGACGATTCGAGCCGCTCTGCGCTGGATGCGGTCAAGTGGAAGGAGCTGGCACTGGGGAGCCCCTGCCCAGAGATGGAAACAGTATTTCATGTGAGGCCGAACCTGTGCCTTGTAAAGTTGCAGGCGGTGTGCCGGTATGAAATACCGCTCAGTGCATTAAAAAAATAATTAAAAAATTTTTGAACTTTTTACTATTCTTATTGGTATTAAAAAACAATAATAATAATTAAAAAAAAAAACTAAAACTAATATTTTAATTATCATACAGTCTCATCCGGTAGCCCCCGTGGTATGGTGCCAAAAACGCTGGCTGTGTTTCCTCGCTGAATGTCTATACATAGCCTTTGAGTGAGACAAGAACCAGCCCTCTTATCACCAGCAGCATCGATCAGAAGAGCGGATAGAGTTAAATTATTGATATTAAAATTTGAAATAAATGTATGGTAGTGAAAGTTGGGTGTGGTAGAAGAAGCACGAGAGTAGAATATCTATTCTATAACTGTAGAAATGCGGAGTATAATAGGGATGAACCTGAATGACAGAGTGAAAATTGATTTATAAGAGAAGAGTATGGTTTGTAAGATGATGTTGTGAACAGAATTAAGAAAGGAATGCTTCGGTGGTTTGGTCATGTGGAAATAATGAATGAGGAAAGAGTGTGTAGTGTTATGGTACTTACATATCATTTTACACTATTTTAAATTTATTTTTCCATTTTCTTTTTGATTTTCTGCATTCATATTTTGCATGACTTTTATTTCCATAGGATCCTGTTACGTTTTTGGACCATAATAGCACAATAACAGGTCATTTTCACTTCGTATTTTCACGCTTATTAAATCGGTGTCAATAGAGTCTACCTTTCATGATCTTTTATTTAGTTCTCCGTTACTCTGCAATTTCGGGTTTCGTGTGCGCTGTTGCGCTACCTTTTTTCCTATATCAATAATATTTTTTTTTTACTTAAATCTTGCCGTTTCTTTATTACGAGCCTAAAACCAAAATTTGACGTTATTTATCTGGTTGTCATGGCAATTTTTATTCGAATTCGTTACCGGTCTGATGTTTTTACTTCAATATTTCCACATAAATACTCTTTTCCTCTGGGCCATTTACAAAAATTTGCTTTTAATTTAAATAATTTCCCGTTCTCTCTAAAAAGGTATAAAAGCCGAACGATCGGTCAATACAGGGAGTCTCGCTTCAGCTTCAAAACTTGAAGCATCTCCTAAAGGCCTTATTCCGGGATCCTGCAAGCCTCTGTCTTCACCTGAAGTCGTCGCCTAGCCTACTCCAAGCGCGGGGCCGCACTGCTCCGGGATCCTGCAAGCCTCTGTCTTCACCTGAAGTCGTCGCCTAGCCTACTCCAAGCGCGGGGCCGCACTGCTCCGGGATCCTGCAAGCCCCTGTCTTCACCAGAAGTCGTCGCCTAGCCTACTCCAAGCGCGGGGCCGCACTGCTCCGGGATCCTGCAAGCCTCTGTCTTCACATAAAGTCGTCGCCTACGCCTCCACCTACTAGTGCTTGTGCTATCTTTAGCCGCTGTGCTCCAGGCGCTTCGAGCGTTTACTCCAGGCGCTGAGAGCGCCTAATCAAGGCGCTGCATGTGCCTACTCCAAGCGCAGCGTGTGCCTACTCCAAGCGCAGCGTGTGCCTACTCCAGGCGCTGCGTGTGCCTACTCCAGGCGCTGCGTGTGCCTAGACCAGGCGCTGCGTGCCACCACCGCCAAGCGCGGTGTGCCACTTTGATCTTCAGGCTCCTCTTCAGTATTCATCTTATCTTTATTTTCTATTTAATTGTAATTCACGTCACCCATCACCATCATCATACTTAATTTTTTTATATAAAATTGTAAAAATCTTTTTAAAATTTTAAATATATAATTTTCTTGTTCTATTTTTGTTATTTCGTTGTTGTTAGGTTAGGTTCTTTTTTTTATTGTCGCTTCACGACAAGTGACAAAGCAAATTTATGTTGCAGAGGTGAATGGCAGAGTCCGGAAGGGTCGCCCTAGGTGAAAGTTTATCGACCAAATTGGCGATATATTGAAAATGGGCCAAATCAAGAGTAGCTTAACCGACGAGCGTGTATGCGTAGGTATAGAATGTGGAGGAAGCGAGAGAGGTGTGTCAGGATCGTGCCAAATGGAAGTCCATAGTCTCTGCCTACCCCTCTGGATGACAGCCTTGACTGTTTATATTATAAAAGTGTGCAAAGAATTCAGTAATTATTAATAATTTGAAGTTGTAAAATTAATTTCTAATGGAAATTGCACAAAGTGTACATTTTCATTATTGAAGCTGTACTCAAAGTGCCTAATTAGTGCGTGGGTTTAAATATCAAATATCGTTTGTTATTATACCTCTGCAATCAACATTCAAAGCTAATTAGGTTTTAGAATTTCTTCACTTGATCTTATACAATTTAAATGGCATTATTTTCTCTGTGAAGTGATTTAGAAAAGGAATCTCCCGTCAGGCAAGGTCTTTCATTCTATTCCATTCGATACATTTTTTATATTGTATATCTTTGGCCTCTTTTCAAAGAATAAGGGGGACAAACGTACACAGTCCACTTGGTGGTAAGTGGATGCGGCAGTCCATGGACATCTACGTGTTTTAGAATCGTCGTAAGCAAGAGATGAAGTTAAACACCCGCTCCTACTCTATTTTTTTTTTACTGAGTCTTTGGTCTAATGGTTGAAAACGCGGTTTCTAATAATGAGGTCCCAATTTCGAATCCCGAGTCGGGCCAAAAGTTATTGGGTTTTCCTGTCAAGATAATTTTCAGTAGCCGCCCGAAGTCAGGAAGTTTGCGGTGTTTTACCTCCGTGCCTTGGAAAACACGTAACGTCGTTGGTCCTGCGCCTGATTTGTCTCCGGTCGGGTCGGATTACCGTTCCATCGAACTATGAGAGTGAATTAACTACAGAGTTCATTTGTACTTGCGCATGAATTTGGGCACTATAATTCTATCCTACGCAGACCACGTACTACTTCTGAATTTGTTTAAGGCATGAGAAGTGGGATAAAGTCCCTGTTATACGTTACCGTTAACGTTATAGAATATCCAAAGTCCACTGCTGTTGCCACGCTCGACAACCGGAGTTTTTTTTAGTTTTCTTAGAAAGACGCTGCTGCCCAGTTCTGATACTGGGAAGCATCGTCTTTCTACAGACAGTACTGATATTGTCCCGATCTGTACACCCTAGATTACCCCTGCAGCAGGCAAGTGAGTAGCCGCCCTTATAGCTTAACAAAAGCCTATTCACTATTGTCTTCAAGGCCACATTAAAATGTGATGAATAAAACTGATGTCGGTTGTGTCTACGTAAAGATCCGTCCTGGATTCCTTCATCTCAGATAATCAAAGACAATGTACCGCGTAGTGGCGGGGAAAAAATATCATCTACCCCATAAAATCCTATAGGTTTCGTAAGAAACGACATAGGGAAACCTAATTTTCCCCCCCGAACGGGTTCCCGCCTTGTCGTGGCGGGGGGGCTTAGTAGCCGTGGCTTGGTCAACCGCGGTGAACAAAGAGGAACCCTTTGGCTGGCCCGTGGTGCAGGGCCGGCCCGAGGTGGCCACTCCGAGTGGGCTTGGGAAGCCCACTTCGGATGTGTGTCGGGGGGCTGCGGTGAGAGGGGAGTCCGCACCCTCTACCGCTGCAGCCGAGGTGGAGTCGCGGAGGAAGAGGAGTGCTGGTATGGCGATGTGCCACTCGCCCTATCCTCCGCGACTCAGACGGTGCCGCACCGTTGATTGATGCGGTGGTGGTGGGGCTGCGGGGGGAGAGGAGTGCCGGTATTGCGAGGCGCCGCTCTCTCTACCCTCCGCAGCCGAATCTTGGTTGGCGGCGGAGCCACAGACCAGATCCGCCGCTGGGGTCGGGAAGGCTGGTGCTTCTGAGTGCTTGTTTTTCCTGGCCCCATGGCCTTCGCGCATCGGACGCGGGGAGGAGGGCGCGCCATGTGTTCTGGTGCGCCTTACCTGAGAGGGAGATGGGGGAGGAGTGGTCCTCTCCCGAGGAGGGGCCGCCATGGGGCAGCCAGCGCAGGTGGGGTCGCGGAAGTGTGCGAAAGCGTTCCCGTGGCCCTGCCAATATGCGACTAGGGTGGAACACCATGGGGTTTTAGTCGGTGCGAGTCCGACATAACCCGCCCTTGCCCCCGCGAGGCGGGTATGCGTAGGCATTTCCCCATGTAAAAAAAAAAAAAAAAGGGAAACCTAATTTTAAGTTCGGTCGCCTATGTCAGTTTTATTCGATTACGTTGTCCGTGTTAACGCACCCGAATGCAGGCATTTTGTAGAAATGGTTCTATATAGCGCACACGGTCTTATGTTTTCCAATTAGAAATTATTATTGACATTCGTTACGATAACCAGCCTGTGCTATCGGAAGCACTAATGGAAATAAAGAAAGAATCATGCCCACTTTCCATACATTTAAAAACCTGATAGTGAAAGTTGATGTATAATTATAAAGTATAGTAGAAAACCTACATGTAAGCTCAGAAAATAATATCATATAGTTATTTTTACGATTTAAACGCTACGAATCCCAAAATATACTAATGTCACTCTTTAGGTTAGGATTTGCCGTAAGCAAATAGGTAATAAAGAAATAAATGTGCTATAACTTATTATTAACGCTCGAAATTAAAATAACAATACTTATCTAGTTATGGTCTAAAACGTCTTTTTTAGTTTGTGAATTTCTTGAAACCAACTGCCCCTAAGTCACCGCTTACTCTCGATGATTGTCACCGTAAATTGAGTGTCTAGCTCTATCTGCTATTTCTTCAGCACACAAATACTTACTAACTACATTTAGTTCATCTTGTATTGTCAAAATGATCACTTATCAACCAAACACATTTTATTGGCCTATGGTATATATTTACTGATGAACAAAATGGGATAAACCAATAAAACAGTATATTAAAGTGGCATGGTTTATTAATTATCATAATTTTCACTTAAATTTCTCACCACCACGTCATCCAGAAATTCTGCTGGAGCAGAAATATTTTCTTGATACCATCTAGGGTTTTAAAAAGAAGTAACATAAACAAAATGGCACAGTACACAACGAGACGCAAATGCAACAACGAAGAACTGCGCCGATGCCAATTGCAGAACTGTCAAATGTCAAAAAAAATCCGTTTCATTCGTCCGCACTCGATGACATACTGAATGATTAATTTGTTTTATTATTATATTATTTTATATTAATATGAACTATACAAATACAAATAAATAAATACTTACTGATTAAATAAAACATAAAATAATGTATAAAACTCAGAAGCAGAGTTAAATAAAGTAAAGTAGCAGTGTATAATATGGAACGTCCTAGAAAAAGGGTAGTTGAGATGCGTTCAAAATATTTAATACGTTTACCCTTGACGTAGAATAAAGTTATAGAAATATGTAAAAATATTTTTTCCTGCGTTTCTTTTAACATAGTGAAAAGCGTAATTAATTTACAATTCAATTAGCTGAATTTTAAGATTTATTTCATTTCTATACATTGCCAGGTGAAAAATGGGCATTGTTCTTTGTACTTACTTGACTTATAAAATTTCCTTTGTATTCCTAATCATCAACAAGAACATAGGCTTATCCTAGATTGCCCAATATGGTAGGTTGTATAATTTGGACGATTGGCAAGTGGGTTGGCAACCGCATTTTTTTATTTTGTAGATGTAATCACGAAGACGTCCCATATTTTCTGGTTTGTTTCCATTTTCGCCTCTTACACCACCCATTGGACGATATGGGGAAATGGATAATCTTACACCGCCACAAACCAGTTACTGCGGAGTGCGGACTATTGATAACACGAAGACCTAATCAGGAAACCTGACGACTGCGCCCTCCCTAAAACTTTGACGCTACAAAAAGCGAAATATGATTACAATGAATGATTGATTTAGATTAAAGAAAGAAAACACAACACAGCATAACGTGGTAGAACCATGTTGCAGCTATATTAGTAGTATAGTTGTAGCACGAATGGGTCGGCTCGACCAGAGAAGGACTACGCTCTCACATAATACCAGAGTAAAATAGCAGTTTAATGCTGCTGTGTTTCGTATGGTGAGTGTAGAGAACCGGAGATCCATTTTAGTGGAAAAGAGGCATTCTATCTTAGTCCTCATGGCTGACAACGCATCTGCATTTTAATTCGAAAACGAAGGTAGGTGTAGATGTATATAGGCCACAGCAACCACTTACTATCAGGTGGACTGTGTGCACGTGCAAATATTATTAGTATGTGATTACAATATAATAGGATTTAATAATTGTTAATATTGTTTGTTTTACTACACCCACCCTGCTGATCGACTTTTGTCTTAAATGTCCTGATCGACTGCTTATAATATGGCTTCAATGAAATCAATTTAGAAATTTTCGTCCTAAATACTTGCGGATTCTACAAGCTAATATTATAAATGTTTAAAGCAAATTTAAAGTTAAAATATTTTGACTCAAAATTGGCAACAAAGCAATATTTCGCCATCGCTTCAAAATGTCCCTACTGCGGGAGACCTTGTGAGAAAACTACATCATTGCAAACTAACTTATTTAAGTAGCAATTCTCCTAAACGTAAGGTTTGGCAACATGCTACTTATTGCACCGATATGCATTTATATTATTTTATTTTATTTATTTATTTATTTAACAAAATCCACAGCTCTTTAAGTTCTTATAATTATTTTTCATATACATCTATATCTTATAGCCAATAAGGATTTACATTTTTTTTTTTAGAAAACATTTCATATTAACCGAACCGACACTTTATTACATTTTAGCGCATAACAATTTAGATGTAATCGTATGCACTCGTACGTGTGTGTGTGTGTGTGTGTGTGTGTGTGTGTGTGTGTGTGTGTGTGTATGTGTGTGTGTGTGTGTGTGTGTTTGTGTGTGTGTTTGTGTGTATGTGTAACTTAGAGTCAAGTAATAAATAGATTAAATTAATATGTGAGGTACTTTCATCTTGATTAAACTGTGTAGGTTTCCTTAATAATAATACGGGGTAAAACAAACTTCAGGCTGACTTTGTAATAAGCGATAGTAAAATATCAACAGTATTGTGGATGTAATATCATAGAATATGGCCAGAGTATTACTAGAACTGCCTCATTAATCTAGTGGCTGTAAGGATAACTACTGTAGTTTGAGGTCATCTCAGAGATATTGTTAAGAAAGCCAATTAACTTAAGTAAACTCTTAGTACAGTAATAGTTAACTTTATTTTAATACATTATCCTGAAAGAAATTATTTCTCAGATATGCAGGCTTATTAACTGCATTGACAAATCAGCAATTAAAATTGCAATTACTAATTTGATTGTTCTCGCCGGGATCCAGACTTGTTTTTGTTTGATTACAAAAACTAGTCTCCACGACAAAGGAAACTTATGTCATATGTATCTGAAATACGAGTATGTAACATAACAGTAACTAAGTCAGTATCTGTATATTTTTTGAACTGAATTAATATTTCTTATTTCTTATCTATTATTTATTTGTCTGCTTGGGATCCTATAATTAACAAAACTATATCCAAACCCATACATACCACTGCAAGACTTCAATATACTGTAAGCTCATTCTGCGTAAATCGGACAAAAAAAAATAATATTCTAAACTGACGGTAACCGGGATAACTATGACATCGGGATGTCAAACACCTCATCCCTCCCTCCCCCGTGACCATGGGTGCTGTATAGCATCCGAAACGTTGATAATTTAAATTCTAACTTAAACGCGATTAAATCCGTAAAATTAGTTTCATTTAATCTTTACATTGTACGGGATCGTACAACGGAAAGTACGTGCTGTTTTTATTCTGTATATTCAACAACTGTTTTTAAACTTCCTTTATCGACATTCGCCCTCAGAATAGTCAAGTTTTTTTTTATAGGAGAGGGGGCAAACGAGCATGCGGCTCACCTGATGGTAAGTGACTACCGCCGCCCATGAACAACTGCAACACCAGGGGAACCAGGGGAATTGCAGATGCGTTGCCGGCCTTTTAAAAAGGAGTACGCTCTTTTCTTGAAGGCTCCTAAGTCGTATCGGTCCGGAAAAATCGCTGATGGTAATCGATTCCACAAGGAAGTCGTGCGAGGAAGAAAACATCTTCTAAATCGCACAGTGGTGGACCGCCAATCATCCAGATGGTGTGGATGGTATCGGGAGTTCTGCCGCGATGTGCGTTCGTGAAATTTGGCGGCTGGAATTAATCCGAATAATTCCTCAGAGCACTCCCCATGGTAGATGCGAAAGAAAATGCAAAGAGATGCAACATCTCTTCGCAGCGCCAATGTGTCGAGCCGATCGGAAAGGACTCGGTCGTCGACGATTCGAGCTGCTCTGCGCTGGATGAGGTCAAGTGGAAGGAGCTGGCACTGGGAAGCCCCTGCCCAGAGATGGGAACAGTATTCCATGTGAGGCCGAACCTGCGCTTTGTAAAGTTGCAGGCGGTGTGCCGGCATGAAATACTGTCCCGCTCTGCTGAGCACGCAAAGCTTTTTAGAGGCCAATTTGGCCTTCTCTTCCAAGTGACCACGAAACTGCACGACACTCGATATGTCGACGCCGAGGATTCCGATACTGGTTGAGGCAACCAGGGGAGTGCCTTGAAACTGAGAAGATACGACAAAGGGGTTCTTTTTAGGGGTAAACGCGCAAACTTGTCTTCTGAGGATTAAACTGGACTAGATTTAGTCGCCCCCAGTTCGAGACTTTGTCCAGCAAAGACTCGACTTCAGACACAAGTTTGTTTCGGTACTCGGAGACGTTTTCCCGAGAAATATTAGCACGGCCGGTGTATAGAGCATCACCAGTGCTGTCATCCGCATAGCAATGAATGTTACCAGTTAGCAACATATCATTGATATGCAGAAGAATCAGCGTTGGTGATAGCACACAGCCTTGTGGAACACCAGCGTTAATAGGCTTGTAGTCAGAACATGCACCGTCTACAACGACCTTGATGCTCCGATCTGCAAGGAAGCTGGTGATCCAATTGCATAATTTCTCGGGAAGCCCATGGGAAGGGAGCTTCGAAAGAAGCGCTTTGTGCCAAACCCGATCGAAGGCCTTCGCAATGTCCAGACTAACGGCCAACGCCTCCCCCTTGGACTCTTCTGCCTCCGCCCATCTATGGGTCAGGTAGAGCAAAATATCACCAGCTGATCAACCCCGACGAAAACTGTATTAGCGGTCACTAATCAGCTGGTGATCTTCAAGGTACCGGATGAGCTGGCAGTTGATAATGGATTCCATTATTTTGGAGAACAAGGAGGTGATCGCGATAGGCCTATAGTTGGACGGGTCTGAGCGGTCGCCTTTTTTAGGGATCGGGTGGACAAAAGCTGTCTTCCATGAATTCGGGACTACGCACTAAGTACCGGCTCTGTCGAAAGTCACAAGCGACAATCATGTTCTTGGCGTCGAACATCTGCAACATAAACTCGGGGACGGTCCGAGCTCTGTATTTCTGGGTAGGTATATATCTATACTATAGTCATAAACCCTGGTTTGTGATATATACCTATAGTCACATGTCAGGGTTCCCAGCCACCTGCATTCATTGGTACTCTACATGTTTCATCACATCGTCCAATACGCTTGCCAGTTCAAGATTCTATTATATTTACCAAAAAATATTTAAGTACATTAATATCATATATGTACTCATGTTTTGTTTTTAACTAATTTTAAATATCGAAGAAGCAACAACGGGAGCCAGTTAAATTTATACGTAGTGTAAAGGGGTTGACGCAAGCAAACAGCTTCAATCAAACACGTAAGTTGTACATGATTACGTGGCTTGTACAAACGGTTTGATCGAACGTCTTGATGATCGCGCTCGGCTGTTTGATCGCGGCATTATGTTCTCGTTCGTCATCGGAAATGACTGTGATTGACTGTATAATGTACTCAACAGATAAAGCGTTTTGGCTCCAACGTTATCTGAAAATGCCTTTCACTTTGTTGTTCGTGAATATTTATTTATTTAAAACTTTATATACACACGCTGTATATAGGCGGACTTAATGCCTGAGGCATTCTCTACCAGTCTACCTTGGGGTGATGAAGAGATAGGATGAATAAAACAGTAACATTACTAAAATGTTTGTTATACATAGAACTATAATACATAAGATAAGTAAAAGTGTGCATATAACCAGTGTCCAGACTGAATTTCGGTCACGGCGGCCAGCCTCAATAGAGACTAGCCATCAGCGCAGGACAAGATTATAGCGCCCAAGTATATGCGCAAGCACAGGTGCACTCTCTATTCTTTCACTCTCATAGTCCAATGGGACGGTAAACCTACACGACCGGAGAGAGATCAGGCGCAGGATCAACGGCTACGTGCTTTCCAAGGCACGGGGTGAGACACCGCCAACTTCATGACTCCGTGTAGCTATTGAGAATTTCTTGACGGAAATGCTCAATAATTGTTTTTTTTGGGCCGTCCCGGGATTCGAACGCGGGACTTCACGATCAGCAGTCGCACTACTACAAGCACTAGACCAACGAGGCAGTCATTAAACTAAAATAATAAATATTTATAATACATTTGTACACATTATAATATCAGATGTATATACATATTATAGTCATAAAGATATACATGTATGTAGTCACACTTTTTAGATACGATAATTAATTAATAATATTTTTACATTAATGTTCATATTTAACCTTGTGTTATATGAACGTGATAAACGAGCACACAGTCCACCTGATGATAAGTGTATGCTTTGGCTCATAGACGTTTACATCTATTATATCGATTTAAAATCTAGATGCAGAAATGCGTTGTATCACTTGAGAAACAAAATGGAAATTTCCAGTAAAAAAATGTCTACAGTTCCCTAAATAAACACATTTACCTAAACACAAAGCTTTAAACTGTTTTTCCACGCTGGTATTCTGTGAAAGCGTGATCCTTACCCGATCTAGCCGACTCATTCGTGCTACAACCATAATATAGTTGCAGCATGGCTCTACCAAGCATAATTGTTTATATACCATGTATATTATTGATTATATTATCGTTATTATTTTATATTTAACAAAAAATTTAAATAAAATAATAATAAAACTAAAATAATCATTCTTATCAAAATAAAAGATGCATTTAAAAGCGACCAAACGTTTTATCTACAATGACGTCACAATGTTGAGCTGTGTAATCTACTCTAAAGGATGTTAACGAGCGGAAATTCTCGCCGTTGATGTCAATCCGCAGAACCAATGTGTAATGACCCCTTAATGTTTCAACATTACGGCGATGGGACACATTTCTAGATTGATATCAAAATTTAAAAGGGCAGAGCTACTCTGCTCTGCATATTACATACGGCAGGCATTATGGATATTAAGATTGGCTTAAAATATTCAGTTTCAATTTGAAATACTATAGCTATAATAGGCTTTAAGTTAGTTATCGCATTTACCACGGGGAGTGCACTAAAACACTGTGGGGGTTAGTTCCATTCCAGCTGCAAAACTTCTCCATCGTACACTGCGACAGAATTCAAAATTATATTCACATTATTTATATGGTTTGCAGCCCATATTATAGCCAGCAGTTTTTCCGGCCCGATACGGTTTAGTGACCTTTAAGAAAATTGTCCATTCCTTTATACTCGTAAAAATACTTAGAAGTCCTTTAGCATGGCAGATGTCACTTTAATTAAAGTGAGCTGCTCGTTTACTTTTCCTCAATATTTAAAAAAATAAATAGTCATACTATACAGACAAACATACATCTTAAAATATGACCCTCTGTTATAGATAGAAAAGTGAAGGTAATAATAATTAGGGAATGCAAAAGGATAATCAAATGCAAAAAGGTAGTACGTTACATAGGAACCAGGCAAACACTTAACCGCACTTCACCAGGACTTAATAATACTTCGCGAGATCACAGATATGAGACTTCGTACATACGACCGCAAGGCACAGTATATTTTTCCGCCGACCGTCATTATATTTAAGGAATAGGCTTTTAAAAAGGGACAAGCTAGGTTCCTATGCAAAATATACCAAAAGGCTGAGTTTTTACTGTACACCCTCCATACCGGGGTAGCAACCCGGGTTCGATCCCCGCCGGCACCAATGAAATTGTTAATTGTAATTTTAAGTGCTGATTTACCACGTGCTCGGCGGTGAAGAAAAACACTTACTTAGATTTGGCTAGTCATTGAAATATCGTTTTTTGTATTCTTTCTTTTTTAATAAAGTACGAGAATAAATAGTACAATAGTAAACGTATTGTTCATTGTTGCTTTATTTTATTCTTTCACCCTGCCCCCATAGTAAAACATACGGATCTTAAACGTGGTCCTGATCTTTGGTCCGTATGGGGTAGCAGAGTCGCTCTGTAACGATCTACAATAGAGTTCTTCTTGCTCGTTCTTCGTAAGCAGGATTTTATTTAATCTAAAGTGACAAACGAACCTAAGGTCCATCTGATAGTAAGTAGCTGCTGCAGACCATGGGCATCTGCAGTCAACTCCAAGCAAAGGAGTCTACACACGCGTTGTCACCTTAAGTACTAATGTATAAAGACTCACAGCCTCTAATTATCCGGGCTCTCTAAACCTTTCAGACTGGAAAACAACAGGGCAAGCTCTACCATTTGGATGCAGGAATCAGTAAAAGGGTAATACTAATGAAACAAATGGATTACGAGGCAGAATATGAGTCCTATCACCTATTAGAACCGGAGTAACCCACTAAGCTCAACGTATCAGTAAGTTGAAGTGGCTACGAACCGGATAAATATCTCGAAGAACCAGCAACGGATGGGTAAGACAGGTTCTCAAGTTGCAGACTTGTAAGTGAAGTTAGAGTGACGTCCTCTTAAGAGATATAAGAAGACTACAGGTAGCTTAGGACTGTCGACAGCATTGGTCTGATGTTATTGATGATGATGATATTTAAGAAATATATATTAGACACTATTAATATCCATGTTATGGTGGTGGACTAAGATAATTCATCGCGCCATTTCCGTGGGGTAGAAGGAGCTACAGCAAATGCTTGAAAAATCTTAGTACTCACTGGTGTAAAATACGCCTGCCTTTCTGGAACGATAAAGATCTATGTCCAGCTGTAGACTTTTAAGACCCAATGAGGAAGAGGAATAATAGTGATAATCGCAATCAAAAATTTCATTGGTGTCGGCTGAGGTAGAACCCGGGTTGCTCGCGTAATGTGAAAATTAAAGCGAGCACATAGCTCTTGATCTACTTGCTCGTGTGAAACTGATTTACCACGTGCTTGGCGCTGGTGCAAAACATAGTGAGGAAAACTGCATGTCTGAGAAATAAGAAAAAAAAATCGAAGGCATGTGACATTTGCTAAAACACATAAGGGGCAGACTAGTGGACTTTTCCTTGGCCTAAAACCCTCTCAGAAATGAGGGGAGGCCTGTGCCCAGCAGTGAGACGTATATATAGGCTGCAACTTTAACTTTTAACTTACAACAACTTGCAGTATAATTGCTTTCTCGTAATATAGAGACCTTGTATATCTTCTGGGACTTAATTATAATAGTATATAGGTTATTATCCCATGAAATAACTTTTGAACAATTATCAGTAATATAAAGACATAAAGACATTTATTCCAACACTTACATCTTCTACACACATGACCAATTACAATTAAAAATAAAACAAGTGACTTATAAACAAACAAACAATCAAAAATTAGAATAAAGAAAAGTGCGTCCATTTAAAAAAATGGTGTGCTATGATGAAGTGGTGGAAGGGACCGTCTCAGCATAAGCCGCGAGCTTGCAGCGCTGATTTTCAGCCGGCCCCGAACAACTTCGGACGGTCAACTTTATGCGAGCGAGTAGTAGTAGTAGACAATATAGAACAATAAAATAAAGTGAATTTATAGTGTAACTAAACATAAAAAATATTTATACATAAAATACATTGACGTAGCACTATATAAAAATAATTTATCCTATGAAACACACAAGCATACAATAGACGAAAGCACTTTAATAGAAAAATTAAAGTCTATTGCTCTATTACTACAAAAGAAGACAAGCATACAAAATTTTGCAAATAAGAGGCTATTTGAGTTACAAAACTTTTAAGATATAGCGTGTAACACAAAAAATGTATATAATCTTGTAGTATGAGTTTGTTCCCCATATTAAATTTTTTATGAGAAACATTAACATTTTTACCCAAGTAATCAAATACTCACTATTATTAAGACAACAAAGATAGTAGGCATGTGTATCTCTTTACGGAAACGACTCACTGATACGAATCACTGAAGTGACACAAAAGATTGGTTCAGTAACAACCTTTCAAATGTATCATTTGGATCTGGAACAGTGAAACATTACTTTGCTCTTTGCTCATTTCACGCGACGCGTTGCTTGCGAGGCGACTGAGCCACGAGCGAGAGATACATATTGAGACAATGATTAACTTAACTATTGACTCACGAGTGGTGAGTGAGCGGGCGAAATAATTATAATCCACACAAGTCAGATAGAGATATCAAATAAGAAGTGTATCACTCAACTCGTACGGATTTTCGCTGACGTTATTTATGCACGTAAAAATTGTCACTAAGGCGCTTATGTGTCAAATACTATACGGTCGTTTTTTGTATGTAATGTTTGCAACAAGTTGTCATTTTACGTTCATGCGGCACTTGTCAAATTGTTTATATTCATTAGCGCCTGTTTACGAAAACATACTGAGTTATGTTTAGGATTTCTTTGCGTAGTGATTATTGTGACTTTACTTTCTTCCTTTTCATCATAAAGTTTAGAATTATGATACTTTACGAGAAAATTCTGTGTACATTGCTGTTTTGTGTAAATGGATATTTTTGTAAATAATGAATTGACATAGTGACATTTTTGTTAAAGTATGAAGGAGAATCGATTTTATATACAATCTTATTACGGTACAGAATAAATAATCTAAGCACTTATATTATTCAGCATTGTTGCCACATAACATTTCACGGATCAGTCAGTAATAAACGCCCGCGACGCAACTTAATGTATTCGGAACATTCTTTCTTTTATATCTTTAGAGTCGATGATCCAAATGAGATAAATGAAACATATCAGTGTCCCGGAACATTTCAATGATCAAGATGCAAATGTTCCAATCGCAAAAATGTTACACTTTGCCCACCTCCAAAAGATAGTATATAATTCCGATAGTATAAAGTATAAACCTTTAACTTAAATCTAAAAATAAAATATCTGATAATCTGCAGTGTTATTTGCCCGTGGCTTTGCAAGTCACGAGTTCGTTTCCCGTGCGGCACGGACGGGAAAGTCATATGAATATTTCTTATTTTTAATTAATTTTGTTGTCACTTTTGGGTAACGAAGATAATTTATAGATTGAAACAAATTTTTAACAGTTTTTATAGCTATTAACTTATCTTATGTTCCCGACGTTTCGAGTACTTTAAAGCACTCACGGTCACGGGGGCACTGATGTGTTCGACGTTGGGAATATAAAATAAGTTAATATAAGCGATAAAATCTATAAAATAATTAATTTAAATTTTTTAGAAGTGCGCGCGAACGATAATGACCACACATGAACAACTGCAACACAATTTATTATTTTTGTTTGCCTAATTTACTTATTGCACTATTGTAATTTTTTATGGTCTAATTTTCTGTCATGCTTTTCTATTTATTCGGGTAAGTAATTGCTGAGTGTAGCCTAATCAGTACAGGAATTGCCGATAAATGCGAAATTTTAAGTGCGAAAAGTGGTAAAGAAAAATGTCGTGATATAACAAATAATTCCAGGACATTTGAAGTTCACAAACACATATTGGAGGAACGTGTTATACTTTTTTTTTAAAGAATAAAGATGTCAAACGAGCACAATGAACCTTTTGGTAAGTGGATAAATAAATAAATAAATCTATTCTCGATTAAAAATTAAAATGAAATATTGATAAATCCAATTGAGCATGCCTTCGCATTAAAAAAATAACGTATAGCATGATTATACGTAATTTTTTAAAAGTAGTTTAAATACATTTCGACAGCACTATCGGCTTCAACACCCTCGAAAACCATGAAATAGACACCTATGATGAAAAAATTAGTACATACTTCAGCCGCCATCTTGGACTTACATTTCGACAACACTATCGGCTTCAACACCCTCGAAACCCATGAAAATGACACCCATGATGAAAAAATTTATGTCTATTGCAGCCGCCACCTTGGATTTACATTTCCACAGCACTATCGGCTTTATTTTTCAGCCGCTGCAAACAACCGAAACAATGTCCACTCACGACGGCGACTGACGGCGAACTGAGTTAGTGAGTAAGCTACTCTGTGGCTGTAGGTCCCCATTTACAGAAATAATTTTATACAAGGCTACCAAATCAACGAAAATTTCGCCATTTTGGAGCCGAAAAAAATTAATTATAGCTAAACAAAACAAAATTAGACTGCCATTTACATTTAGTGGCTTTCCAAATGATAGATGAAGAGATTAAAAAGATAGATTAAGTTAAACGATTCATACTTTCAAAAGTTATAGTGTTTACAAGCCTTGGGGACATGATAAATCCACACCATAAGCCACTTAAATCCCTTTTTTTATTTTAAAATAGCAATTAATCGATTAAAAGAATTAATAAGTTCAACAATCATTTATCTTTCTAACAATGTGATTTTAATATCATTTATATGTATAATATGATTGCTGGATACGATTTCATGCGACAAAACGTTGGAATCTTGATTTTCAGGCGTTAGTAGAACATACACACCCACGCGCTTTGCGCTCGGCATGCAATACGGAAGCGTTGTCGCCCTGGAGGCCTAGATTATTATGCCTCATGGATCACCAGTTCTCTTCTTTCACCACACGAAACACAGCAGCATTAATCTGATTGCTTTATGAATGATCCTCAAAAATAGAGCAATGTCTACAAAGTATTTTCCTAGGTGCTGACAGTAATTTTTTCAAAATTTTCAGAGTACTTAAGCTTATATAACTTCACGTGTTAAACATTACACTACACTAGTGTCAAACCGAGTTGAAAAATATAGCTACCATATTTTCAGAATATATTTTGAAGGGAATAATAAATATGAATTTACAAATAGACATCTCTAATGCTATCTGACGTGCAGTGGAATACGGAAATTTTTTCCAATATTTCCATATGGTTGAAAATCCAATAACACCGAATGATCTTTAAATTATATAAAATTCCAATGAATACAGCTGCTGTACTTCTTTATATAATAAACTTCTAGTGCATGGATACTCTATACCAAAGATGAAGGATTGGTTACTCTATCTAATGATTACACATCGTTGGGTACTCTCCAAGAATGTAAAACGTTCTAGAACGAGCTAAATAATGCAATAATTATTTATATCGTTGCATCAATAATTTTTTTAATATATTGGCAATGGAACGGCCATATTTTTTTATAGGATAAGGGTGACAAACGAGCACACAGTCCACCTGATGGTAAGTGGTTGCTGCGGCCCAAAGACATCTACATCTATCCTCTATTACAAATCAGAATGTAGACCCGTGAGGACTAAGATGGAATGCCTCATTTCCAGTAAAAAGGGCCTATATAGCTTGAAGTAGAGATGTTACGGAGGTTCGATTCCTTTTTTCTCATTGGTTGTTCAAGGCTTGAAGTACCGAGAGTTAAAGAGAGTAAAGGTTTCTCAAATGACAGACTCATAACAATAAGCAAGTGTAGGGCGACCTCCAACTAGATGGAGTGACAACTTGATAAGACATGCAGGAAGTCAATAGACACAGGATCTTTTGTGGCGTTTCTTGGTTTAGACCATTAATATGTTCAGCAATGGACTGTGACAGGCTCTGATGGTCATGATTGATAGTTACTGTAATGTCACCGTAATATTATATTTCTTTGTTTATTTATTCATTTAGGCTTTATTTGCACACCATGTACTAAAAGGCGGACTTAATGCAACAAAGCTTTCCCTACCAGTCTACTTCCAGGATAATCTGAGAAGATATTATGGGTGTAATTTCAAACAACTTCGTTTAAAATATCTATGTTTTTTTATATGATAGGGTGACAAACGAGCACACAGTCCACCTGACGGTAAGTGGTCGCTGTGACCCACAGACATCTACATTTATTCTCAATAAAGTATTAAAATGCAGATGCGTCATCACCCGTGAGAACTAAGAAGGAATGTCTCTTTCCCAGTAAAAAGAGTCTCCGCTTCTCTACACTCATCATACGAAACACAGCAGAGCTGAGATTGTGAGAGCGTGGTCCTTCCCCGGTCGAGCCGACCCATTAGTGCTACAACTATACTATTAATATATCTGCAGCATGGCTCTACCACGTATAAACACTTCCCGTTAGTTTCGTTAAAACTCGAGACTGGCTTGACCGATCTTGATTAATTTTTTGTGTGTGCTTGAGTGGGCTTGCAGGGACCCACTGGATACGAGTAGTTTAGATTCACAATTAAACCCAGTAGGTGGAACTGTTGTCGAGATCCAGAAATCACCCGTGCAGAGCCGGGTCGGATAGCTAGTAAATAAATAAACTCAGGAGAAAGGAAAAAAGTTGGAATTTAAAGGCTATTTTAGAATAGTGCTGTGTATAATGATGATATCGTCATTACTATGCAATGATGCAAGTAGACTGCTAATACTTGGTTTGCCAGTTATCTCTACTGTATAATTTAAATATACAAGTTTTGATGTTTCAGTGAGTTAATTAAGATCCCGATTGAAAACAAGTGCTGTGGGATACCCACAGATTAACACTGAGGCGCGATCCTTTTTGACATTTATTTCTTTCATTCCAATAAAATTAAAAAAAAAAAACTAATTAAACCAAAAAGATGAAAAAAAATTCCACAAAAAGCTTCCAAAGTCGTGATTTTAATTCTTCAATACATTTTGTTTAAACAACTTATTATTTTACCTGCGGGAGTGTAAGTTCAAGGGCGCGGACCGCGAATTCAAAAGTTAGTGGGTTCGAAGCCGCCATTCGAATACTGTCGTGAACCACTCATAGCACAAGCATTTTAAGCTTACCAGGAGTGGTTAAAGGAAATATGCCTTTTAACCTATCTCTGATTTATATTAGAACGAGTGAGAACAGTCTCCCTTCTTTTAATAGGAGAGGGGGCAAATTAGTAAGCGGCTCACCTGATGAAAAGAATAGAATAATCTTTATTTAAATATTGATTATTACATAATACTTATTGTTTACGCCAAATTTGGTCATGTGGGCCGTTTCGTTTATACAATTTTTTAATGATTTTTAATAGAACCCGCATGGTGACGATCCTCTTATTCCCAGGGGGTTTTTTCATTCATGTATTCCTTAATATCTCTGTATCTTTTCTCCGAAAAAGTATCTCAATTACAGAAAATGATTAATGAACTAAATGATGTAAGCAATACGATCGGCTTAGAACTAAATACTACCAATACTAAAGTCATGACAATCCACCATATTATACCAATAAGGGTCAATAACAATATATTAGAATACGTTCAAAGCTATGTTTACCTGGGACAACAAGTATCTTTCTCTGGGACAAGACACGAAGATGAGATTAAAAGACGAATAAACATAACCTGGAACAAATTCTGGAGAAATAAAGAAACCCTAAAATCAAAACTCCCTATAAAATTCAAGAAAATTAATGGACACATGTTTACTACCCTGCCTTACGTATGGCTGCCAAACATGGATATACAATAATAACATTATAAACAAAATACAAGTATGTCAGAGAGCAATGGAAAGGAGTATACTAAATATACAAAGAAAACACAGAAAAAGAAACACAGACATAAGAAACACAACAAAATTAATAGATGCTTTGGAACATTCTCGAAAACAAAAATGGAAATGGGCGGGTCATATTGCACGTATGGACAAACAAAAATGGACACAGAGAGTAATTAACTGGCAAGGACCAATAAACAAAAGAAAAAGAGGTAGACCGAGAGAAAAATGGGTTGATGAAATAATAAGAAAAGCCGGTGAAAATAGGATCACAAAGGCAAAGGACAGACAGACGTAGAGAAAAACGGAAGAGGCCTTCACTCGTTGAGGGGTCCATAATGAATTATTATGTTATAAATTTTGTAAACTAAATGAAAATTAATTAATATATTATTTTGGAATTTATATAAAATTTAGAAATTATTTCTTATGCGATTGTAAATTATTAATCATGATTATTATGAAATGAAATATTTTGTTTTATGCATGCATATTTAGTATTCGTAATCTTAAGATATATTTTTTTTGTCTTTCATTATGGAAATAAAGAGGCTATGTTATTATTATTATTATTCCTTAATATTATAAAAACCCTTTTTGTACAGTTTTTCTTTAATAAAACTTTTAAAGTTGATTATTGACAGACTTTGAATATGTTCTCAATGTTCTGGAATTTTTTTGTAAAAGCGTATACATTGCCCCATTAATGAATTACTGAATCTGTGGAGTCTAGTAACTGGAATTACAAGCTTATGTTTGTTCCTAGTGTTTAAGGTGTGAACAACATTATTCTTATTAAAGCTATTTATGTTTTTATGTACATACAATACATTTTAATAAATATAATGTTACGTGGTAGAGCTACGCTGCAGCTATATTTATAGTATAGTTGTAGCACGAATGGGTCGGCTCGACCGGTGAAAACCACGCTTTCACAGAATACCAGCATAAAATAGCAGCTTAATGCTGCTGTGTTTCGTATGGTGAGTGTAGAGAACCGGAGACCCATTTTACTGGAAAAGAGGCATTCCATCTTAGTTCACATGGGTGACGATGAATCTGCATTTTGATTTGTAATAGAGGATAGATGTAGATATCTATGGGCCGCAGCAACCACTTACCATCAGGTGGACTGTGTGCTCGTTTTTCACCCTTATCCTATAAAAAAAATATATATTGTATAATGGATGAAAGTGGACTGTATATTTATTTATGTTATTGATTGATTAATGACTGACTGATCTGAGGTTAGCTATACTAGGGGACTGCTTGAAGAAAAGATGGTACTTTTTGCTATACTGTATTACACTATTTACAATATTCGGCACTATTAAAATAAACTATCTAATATGTACAGAGAGAGGTCTTTAGTTGTGGAGTCTTGATCTGTTGTCTTGAGTCTTCTTCGGAGTCTTCTCGAGTGCCGCTTCCAAAGTGAAATGAACAGCTCACAGACCGAGACGCCCTTCTTATATCTCGCAAGAAGATGTCTCAGTCTGTGAGTAGTGCCGTACGACGATAATGAAGCCGCACGCGCGCTGATTGGTCGCCGACATCACTGGATCGGCGCCGGTGTGCGGGGTGCGCGGGGCGTAGCGGGGTACGAAGGGGCGACGGGGCGGCGGGTCTCTAGCTGTCCTCAACATCCTCCCCCCGGCGTAGCTCGCGAGCCCCATCTTCTTTCGGGAGGACGGCGATCTTCCTGATCGGTCGCCGCAGCAATCCGCCCCTGGTCCGCACCTCCACGTTGCGCACCACGCCGTCTGGTCCGGGAAAGGTCCGTGTTACAATTCCCCGCGGCCACACGTTCCTTGGCAGGCTACCGTCTGCCACCACGACGAGGTCCCCTTCTTGTAGCTGTCGCTGCTGCACATCCCGCGAGTCCCCGCGCGCAACCAGCGTCGGCAGGTACTCCTTCATCCAGCGCTTCCAGTACTCGTCGGCAAGTCCTTGCGCCGCTCTCCACGCCCGACGATCACTAGGCATGCACGGCGCGGTTACTGGAAGGCTCGATGGTGCTAGCACAGGAAGTGGTTGGGTGTCAGCGCCTCTTCCTCGTCGATGTCGACCGGTACGTGTGTCAACGGTCGAAAGTTCACCGTGTTCTCGGCTTCTGTGAGGAGCGTCACCAACGTCTCCTCCCGCGGGCTCTTCTGGTGTAGAGTGGCTTCGAGCGCGGTCTTCACTGAGCGCACGAGACGCTCCCATGCGCCTCCCTGGTTCGGCGCGCCCGGCGCGATGAACTTCCAGTCTGTCCGCCGAGTCAACGCGTAGTCCTTCAGCAGGGGTGCCCACTCCTCCATTGCCCGTCGTAGTTCGGTGTCCGCCCCATGGAAATTTGTTCCGTTGTCAGAGTAGATGATCCGTGGCCACCCACGCCTAGCCGCCATGCGCCGCAATGCCGATATCGCCGAATCCGTCATCAGGGAATAAACTATTTCTAAATGCACCGCGCGCGTCGTCAAACAGGTGAATAACGCTACCCACCGTTTTTCATGCCTACGTCCTATCGTAACCGTTATAGGCCCGAAATAGTCCATTCCGGTGTAGGTGAATGGTCGCGCGAATGCCCCTAACCTTTCAGGTGGTAGATTTCCGATAACCGCTGGCCGTGGTGTCGCCTTGCGTACCCTGCACCGCAGACATCTCCGCTCCGCTTCTCTTACGGTTGGTCGTAATCGAAGGATATGATATCTCGTGCGTAGGTCGTTTACTACCCGCTCCCTGTTGGCGTGGCTTGCCTCCTGATGCGCCTTTTCCACAAGCAGCTTTACAAATTGGTGGCGTCCGTTCAGTATGATGGGCCTCTTCATTTGGCTGTCTACATCGGCTGCGTCGATTCGTCCTCTAGCTCGTAATATGCCCTCTTCCAATATGGGGTCGAGCTTCCTCAATGCGCTGCCGGTTGCCAGGTTCTTTCCTCGCTGCAGTCGACTGATGTCTTCAGTGAAGCTTTCTTGCTGACTGCGTTCTATCCACATCCGCTCTGCTCTCTGGATGTGCTGCAGCGTCAGTCCGTGCGCCCTTCCTCTTATGGCATCGACGAACTGTAGTATCCGTGCAGTGGCCCTTATTAATCTCTCGTGTGGAGCGTCCTTGGTGTCGCTCTGGTACGCCACGACTTTCTCCAGCTCCTCATCTTCATCGCCTGCCCTCTCTTCCTGACGACGAGGCCATCTGTCTTCGTCCTCGTACAGGAATGCCGGTCCCGTGAACCATCTGTCGTTCTCTTCTTTATTCAAATAATTCACACGCGTCGCTTGATCCACGATGTTGTCCGCGGTCGGTATCCACCTCCATTGCTCGGGTGATGTCTTCTCTGCTATCTCCCCTAACCTATGAGCCACGTATGGAGTGTAACGCGCCGTATCGTTCTGTATCCAGTGGAGTGCCGTAGTGGAGTCTGTCCAATACTACTACTATACTACCCTATCTTGCACGAATTCCGCGAGTCGCGCGCCTATCAAATTCACCTGGTCTCGCCGTCTTCCCTACATGCTGATCGCGGCACGGTTCCCTGAATAGCCCACCCTAGCAACGTTCGTGCGGCTACGGGCTGTCTTCGACGTCCTATCCTTAAATTACGGGTGATTATTAAATGCCAGTTGTCGGCGCCTAATAATAATCTCGGTGTTGCGTCGTCATAACAAACCGAACTCGGTAGGTCGCGTTAGTGTTTTAAACGTAAACACTCCTTACTTACGGATTGCGAACCTATCTTTAAATTTGCAATTGTCCGCGCATTTATTCTATACATCTCACTGCGCGTCTTGCCACGTATGCCTATGCTAACTAGCCTGCTATCGGCCTCGCGCTGGCTATTATTTACGCCTCTAATATTCAGCGGCTTTACCGGTCCATCCGCTCCTAACTCGCGCGCTAAGTCGTCGTCGATCAACGAAATAGTCGAGCCTTCGTCAAGCAACGCATACGTATCTATTTCCCTACCGCGTGGTCCACGTAACGTAATGGGACACACTTTCAATAATACGGACGCATTACTACCAACGTTAGACGCGACGAGCACGGTCTCATCCGGTTTTGCCGATGTCTCAGGTGCGCGGGTCTTGCGGGTGTGAAGGAGGGCATGGTGGGGGGCGTTGCAGCCGTCGACGCCGCATTTCTTGGCTTTACATCTAATTCGTCGGTGTTTACTATTCAAACAGAGAAAACACACCCCCTCTTCCTTTACCCAATTCCACCGGTCGTCCACACCCATTTGCGCTAACTTTCTACACTTGGCGATCACGTGTTCACCCCCGCAACACATACAAGAGGCACTACCGGTGTCCTTCTGGGCGGTGAATGTCTTTACGTCGCGGGCCCTATTCTCTGCGCGGCGTGTTAATACAACTCGTTTCGACGGCGGCGCCTCTCGTCCTACGGGCGATTCCTTAGTCGGCGCTACGGACGTATAGGCATGACTCAACGCACGGTCAGCCTCTCTCATCATGAACCTAGACAGTGTAACGATGTCCGGTTCGTCTGCACTTCCGTAGTGCTCCGCATAATCGCACCAACGCGACCGTAAGTGAGGGCTTAGTTTACTAGTTACTTCCCTAGTCAGCATTGGATTTTGTAAATACCCTTTGCCGTCGACGTTCTGTAAAATACATACTATATTTTGTAACTTAATCGCGAACGAATTCAATTCCTGAGCGGTTTGACCCGGGCGCGGAAGGCGTTTCAGTTCCTCTAACGCACGATCGATAATTACTTCCGGGCGGCCGAAACACTGCTCTAATGTTCGCATAATATCTGCTGGATCCTTCGCGGTGAACAGCAGTGCCGATACTACCTCCCTAGCTTCACCGCGTAGACAGTTTCTTAACCTTGCCATATTTTCCGTATTTGTGAATCCATATAAACGCGTGGATTCTTTCATCGCGGCTTTGAAGGCTAACCATTCCGCGGCCGAACCGTTAAAAATAGGCAAGTCCTGCGTCTGCTTCGCGGCAGCGGGCCTGACTCTAATCATATTCTCTAGAGCTTCCGCTAGTCGCTTTATACCTTTCTCTTTCCCTCGCGGAGTAAGCGACCTATCTCTATCCTTATCTCCCTCTAGCCTACGCTGTGGCGCTGGCGTCTTATGTACACCTACATCCCTATGACACGGCGACGATAATCTACGATCCGCGTGGCGATGTGGCGATGGCGATCTATGTACACCTACATCCCTATACGGCGACGGTGATCTACGATCCGCGTGGCGATGTGGCGATCTATGTGTAGGCGATAGAGTGCGGCGTTGGACGCGCGACGGCGACGTAACCCGTACACGACGATCCACCTGGTTCATTTCTACGGCGACTCCACTATCCCTCTGTATCGTTTCTACGCGACGTGGTTGAACCTTATTCGCTACCGTCCTCCCCTGGGCATCTTCAGCGTGGTCGTAACCGGTTTCCCTATTCGGTAGGGCTTGCTCTGTCTCGATGCGGGGCGCGGGCTGAGACGTTCGGTAAGGCGACTCCCCCCGCACAGTCTCTACGTTCTCTAACCACCTATCAACGCGTACCCTATTTTCAACTAACTCGTCTTCGTTAATACTTTCCCTATCTGTTTCTTCTTGCAGTTGCGCGACGTCCCTAGCGTACTTCTTCCTAATAAGATCTTCTTCGACTTGCAATTGCTTCCTCCTAATTGCAGCTAGTTCCTCCGCAGCGTTATATTCAATTTGTTTTAACCTAGCTATCGCGCTAGCTGTCGACCGGGCTGAATGAACGGAGCGGACCGACGGAGCGCGAGGTGCGGGCCTATGTACGACGTCTGTTACAGGCGCGACGGTACGTACTATCGAACTAGTTTCTGTAGACGGAAGATCTTCAATAATCGCGGCGAGTGTCTCTGTGCGCGGTGCGGATGTGCTAACCTCTCCCAAGCGATCGGTCGTAGACACGGACATAGCGGGGCGCGGCGGCGGGGGCGCGGGCGCGGGCGTAGATGCGGGCGCGAGCGGGGCCTGGGGCGCGGCGGAGGGCGCTTGTGCCATCGCCAGATAATCGGACGGGGACGCGGGTGCTTCTTCGAATATACGTATTCCTACCGACGTGTCGTCCTCGTTCCGTGTCTTCTGGCTTCGTGTCTTCCTCATTGTCCCACGTTGCGACCTCCGGTCGTCTTCAAAAAGACGTACGTATCGTCTTCAAAAAGACGCACGTATTGGATGTCGTTCCCGCCACAAGGGCGTTACCAGATGGTCACAGTTTGACACCTTTAGGGAGCAACCACCTGGCTGCGTAAACGCGGTTAAAGAAACAAGAAATTGTCTGGAAACAGAAAATAGACGTATATGACGTAGTCGTAACAAGAAACAGGGAAGAAATTAGTACCGACGATCTTCTTTCTTCGTCGACGAACTTCTTTCTTCCTTGAAGATCTTCTATAATGATCTTCTCTCTTCTATAATAATGTTCTTTCTTCTATAATTGCCTTCTTTCTTGTTTCTTCTTACTTCTTGCTTCTTTCTTCTGGCTTGAATCCAGCGGCGATGGACCAAGAATATAATGGATGAAAGTGGACTGTATATTTATTTATGTTATTGATTGATTAATGACTGACTGATCTGAGGTTAGCTATACTAGGGGACTGCTTGAAGAAAAGATGGTACTTTTTACTATACTGTATTACACTATTTACAATATTCGGCACTATTAAAATAAACTATCTAATATGTACAGAGAGAGGTCTTCAGTTGTGGAGTCTTGATCTGTTGTCTTGAGTCTTCTTCGGAGTCTTCGCGAGTGCCGCTTCCGAAGTGAAATGAACAGCCCACAGACCGAGACGCCCTTCTTATATCTCGCAAGAAGGTGTCTCAGTCTGTGAGTAGTGCCGTACGACGATAATGAAGCCGCACGCGCGCTGATTGGTCGCCGACATCACTGGATCGGCGCCGGTGTGCGGGGTGCGCGGGGCGTAGCGGGGTACGAAGGGGCGACGGGGCGGCGGGTCTCTAGCTGTCCTCAACATATTGCTTACGGTTTAAGATTTGCTTCGTGTTTTGTATTAGTTGCTTTATTTTGTCTTTCTTCCAACCACTGTTTAAACTTGGAATTTTTTTCTTATTTTTATTTAATCTAATACTTATACCATTTATAATCAATATATTCTTCTACATCATGTGCAGCCTTATAAATCGCTTCGTCTATTCATCAAGAGAATAAAAAGAAGACGAACTTAAGGAGCTTATCCTAAAGCGTTCGCTAATCCAACGTATAAAGCTTCCCATAATAACAAACTTTCTGTTAAGTAGACCACATTGAGAATAGAATAGAATAGAACAGAATATTTTAAATTCAATATTGATTTTTACATAGTACTTATTGAAAGTCATTTTTTATTTACCACTGGTTCGGAAAATACCTCTGTCCTGGGAAGAACCAGCAAGAAACGCAGCGGGACTTTTTTTTTCAAACATATTTCTCTTAAAAATAATTTTGTTTATACAATTTTTAAATGATTTTTCATAGAACCAGCATGGTGGCGATCCTCTTATTCCCAGGGGTTTTTTTCATTCAAGTATTCCTTGATATTAAAATAACCCTTTTTTTTTATAGAATAGGGGGCAAACGAGCATGCGGCTCACCTGATGGTAAGTGACTACCGCCGCCCATGAACAACCGCAACACCAGGGGAATTGCAGATGCGTTTCCGATCTTTTAGAAAGGTGTAAGCTCTTTTCTTGAAGGTTCCTAAGAAGGTTTTGTACAGTTTTCTTTACTAAAACTTTTAAATTTGTTTATTGACAAACTTTGAATATGTTCTGGGATTTTGTTGTAAAAGCTTATACATTGCCCCATAAATGAATTACTGATTCTGTGGAGTCTAGTAACTGGCATTACAAGCTTATGTTTGTTCCTAGTGTTTAAAGTATGCACATCCTTATTCTTATTAATGACCTGAATGAATTATGGTAAGTGACTACCGCTGCCCATGAACAACTGCAATACCAAGATAATTGCAGATGCGTTGCCGGCCTTTTAAAACGGAGTAGGCGCTTTTCTTGAAGGTCCCTAAGTCGTATCGGTTCGGAAAAATCGCTGGTGGTAATTTATTCCACAAGAAAGTTGTGCGATGAAGAAACCTTCTTCTAAATCGCACAGTGGTTGACCGTAAATCATCCAGATGGTATGGTATCGCGAGTTTTGTCGCGATGTGTGATAGTGAAATTGAGCGGATGGAATTAGTCCAACAAATTCCTCAGAGCACTTCCCGTGATAGATTTGGCCTCCAAAAAGCTTGTCGTCCACTACCTGATGGTAAGTATCTACATCCATTCTTGGTTAAAAAAGCGACCAAGCGCGAGTCGGACTCGCCCATGATGGGTTCCGTAGCAGCAAGTAACATAATTTACGATTTATGACGTATTAAAAAAACTACTTACTAGATCTCGGCCAAACAAATTTTCGGTGGAAATTTACATGGTTAGGTACATATATATAAATTTTTTAGAATTCTAAATATGGGGAGCCCCCGAAATTTGTTGTTTTTTTTTCTATTTTTGTCTGAAAATCTTAATGCGGTTCACAGAATACATCCACTTACCAAGTTTCAACAGCATAATTCTTATAGTTTCGGAAAAAAGTGGCTGTCACATACGGACGAACAGACAGACAGACATGAAGAATCCATAAGGGTTCCGTTTTTTGCCATTTGGCTACAAAACCCTAAAAAGTATATCCACTAACCGATATAGTTCTGTGGGTGTCGTAAGAAGAATACTGTAACATGAGATGAGCAGCAACGTCTCTCTGGTTCAACTAAATTTTATAAGAAACGTGGCAAATATGGCAATATCCCCTCTATGAGGCAATCTATGGGGGAAGCATGTGTTCAGCAGTGGACTTTTACAGGCTGTAATGGATGGATGTATAGAATATAAAATAAAAAAAGCACATGACCAGCTGAGAGGTGAAATTATTAAATCAACGATAACATTACAAATATGGAAAATATTCCCATATGAGGCAATCTATGGGGAAGCATGTGTTCAGCAGTGGACTTTTATAGGCTGTAATGGATGGATGTATAGAAGATAATCTACCAGGAGCACATGACCCGCTGAGAGGTGAAATTATTAAATCAACGATAACATTAAAATTATGGAAAATATTCCTATATGAGGCAATCTATGGGGAAGCATGTGTTTAGCAGTGGACTTTCATAGGCTGTAATGGATGGATGTATAGAAGATAAAATACAAGGAGCACATGATCCGCTGAAAGGTGAAATTATTAAACCAACGGTAACATTACAATTATGGAAAATATTCCCATATGAGGCAATCTATGGGGAAGCATGAGTTCAACAGTGAACTTTTATAGGCTGTAATGAATGGTGGATAGATGGCTGAAATAACATTCTTAACAATAGGTTTAGCCGTTTCGGAGAAATTAATAAATATATGTAGAAAGGGTAATTGAGTATAGTACAGAGACTAATTTTGTTTATACGAATTAATTATTCAACGAGTAGAGGATAAACTAGTAACGGAATACGACAAGCGCACCGTTCCATGTCAGAGCCAAGACTGTCTTAACGGTGGCCGCTCCGTCCGTTTTATACAAGCAGAACGGGCGGCACCGCAGGTGCAATGCCGCAGGTGTGCGGTACACGTGTCTTTTACAAGAATTCTTGTCTAGCTAGACAGACGCCGCCGCACCCGCAACGGTGCACGTGCCGTCACGGCCATGCTGACATGCGTGCGTCCTCGCACGCGCCCTATCACAATCTTACTTATCTGTAAAAAGGAAAACATCGTTCGATCATCCTGATAAAACAGTGTCTGGTCCGGTCCATATTGACCCTTCAGATTTGGGCGACAATCTGTTTTGTTCCGGCAGTAAGCCCTACAAAACTTTAATCATTTTTATGCTAGATCGGAATGATTAGTCTGTAGCTTTTTCTATTTTCTCTCTTTTTTTTTTTTCAAGTACTGTTTTTGCTAGTCCGGAATCACTATTCCCTGTAGCTATATCATTGGACCAGCAAACGCCCTGCAATGATAGTAAGAACCACTTTTTTTTCTTACTCTCTTTTTTTCAATTCAGTATAGAACAGTTACAGACCAACCATACCGCAAACGTGTCCCTGTCACAAACACACAAAAGTGTATCGTGAGGGATGTAGTGACATGATAACACCTATATGTAAACCAACAGCAACACGACACATCCAACTCCATGTTCCTTTCCTGCACTAGAATAATTACTTCGCTAGAGTGTTGCAACGTCTCTAGTATTTTCTAGATGCACAGACACGGCTACCTCCGACTGTCGCACGTCCTCGTGCGGTTGACAGTGAACAGCATACGGTCTATCAGTTATCACCACCTGCTAACAGATATTAACTCTTGTTAAATATTACAACGGTCGACCATCCCAGACTTCATTTAAGTCTGGAACGCGCCGATATGGCTACATCCAGGCAAACGCACTCCAGTCTTCCGTTCTGCTGCGTTCGTGCCACATTCGCGCCAGTGAGCCGTCGCGCCGTACTAGCGCTAGCGAATCGTCGTACTGCTTTGTAAAATTAAAAGAAATAGAGATAAATGTATTGCAAACCATGGAATTCCGAACTTCCAAAATTCATCACATATTCTCTTATGAAACGGCAACTGTATGACATTTGAAAACATTACAAAAAACGGAAACTATGTGTAGAGACAGATACTACAACATATTTCGAAGGGAAGGAGGCAACTGCGCAAAATCTACGAAAGCCGACCAAGCCTCAGACGTCCATTTGCAGCGCCAAAGCACCATTTGTTCGGCGGCCACTTGAATTGCCTTACCGTAAGAACAGCCGATAAGTTTCAGACTGTAGCGGTGTAGGCTCAATCTTACCAGCGCTCGGCCGTACCTGACCATGTTCGATTAGCAGATCTTGTCGACGACACAATATTCGGAGCAAACTGCAACACTGATCAACACATTAGAACAAAAAAAAATGTCACTAATTATTTTCAATTCATAGCATGTTAAAGTTAATCCTTTATTTTGGTACATCCCTTAAAAGTTTTGAACTTCAAAATATAGCAAATGATAATCATGTTTCGCGTGAACTATCAAATTACAACATAACTTGAATAAGTTAATTAGAAAGTCTCCAACTTCTTTCGACATTTGTTAACATATTTAGGTACATCAAGAAATAATGAAAATACTTGCGGGGTACTTTTAATACAAATCGAACAAATTAAAAAAAATTGGCTTAAATAATTTCACTTTATCTTTTCTCTACACTTTAATGATACGAAAATATCGTAAGTAGCATAGCAAATTTCATTACGGTATTTAACATAAAAACAGATTCATCAATGCGAAATGCATTACAGTCTTCCACTATTGTAATAATCCTCATACTATTCGAGGATAAAATGTGGGCAAAAATGGGGACTTTATCCTACTTCTGATGTAGAAAGGTGTAATTGAGTATAGTACAGAGACTAATTTTGTAGTTAGGAATAATAATTAATTCGTTTATACGAATAGAGTAGAGGATAAACTAGTAACGGAATACGACAAGCGCACCGTTCCACGTCAGAGCCAAGACTGTCTTAACGGTGGCTGCTCCGTCCGTTTTATACAAGCAGAATGGGCGGCACCGCATGTGCAATGCCGCAGGTGTGCGGTACACGTGTCTTTTACAAGAATTCTTGTCTAGCTAGACAGACGCCGCCGCACCCGCAACGGTGCACGTGCCGTCATATACATAACAAAAACATACGGGTCGAATATGTATAGAGGTATAACCATGATGCAGCTACTTATATTATAGTCGAAGCACGAATAGGTCGGTTCCACTGAAAGACCACGCTCTCACAGAACACCAGCGTAGAAAACAACCTTACGCTGCAGTGTTTCGTATGATGAGTGTAGAGAACTGGATTTATTAGGAAGACGCTGCTGCCCATCTCTTGATTTGTTTCCCTTCGTTACCGACATTTAGGGGTCGATATGGGGTAGTGGATATTCTAACACCGCCACTACATGTCACCGCCAGCCTTTAAACTACTTTTTTATATATTACTTGATGAACATTAAAAAAAACTTAAGGTCGAGAAAAAGAAAGAATTTCCAGAATTTAGGAACGTTCTATTTTTGTTAACGTTACTTACCTCCACTTAAGATTTTCTTCTGTGTCGTGGGGCAGCTTACATATTATATACAAAGACGTATTAAAAAGATAGACAGGTTACACACTAACATTATTGTATTTTAAAGTTGTGCAGATAGTACTATATCTATGTACAGTTATTTATTATGACACGTTGCGCTAACAAAAATAGACAAATGATAGGGCATACCTATCGTTAGAAAAAGATGAATATACATCATTAGTTGCGTTACCAAGCGCTCATTGGCGCAAGCACCTGACATCCGATATGGTAAATGAACACACTAGCTAGCGTCAAAGTTTACACTAGCGGTTAGTGTTGAAATAATAAAATCAATTATGAACAAAACATCTTTATTCAAAATATTAGTGAAACGTCTTTCTTGTCTCTAACAGTTGCCGTGTAATTTGTGCATCACTTAAAAACACAGGAAGGCATTATTGCCATGAATAATTAGAAGATATACGCACTGTAGCGAAGGTATAGTCGCGACGCGAGTGCGTGTCCGACTAAATGCGAGTCGGGCAATTACCTTACTTTCGTATTGCCATTTTAGATCGAGTATGACGTATCTATACCTTTAAAAACATCTTAGCATATATACGATAAATTTCACAAGGACAAAATCCAAACCCGGAACAATGATTTGTAGGCCATAAAAATTCTTGTTCCGTGCGGGATTCGAACCGCAGCCCTTAGAGCTGCAACTCATTGCTAAGCCACTGCGCCATAGAGCCGCCAACTGTACTAGTTTTTAAACTCTTCACATCATTTTTCGCTGCGGTGGAGCTACGCTCTTCAGGTATATGAAAACAACTCCGTGGTCACGTAGCAAGGACTATACTTGCTACAAATGGCACGACTCGATTGGGAAAGACCACTTTTACAGAATACCAGCGTAAAATACGTGCATAACGCTGCATGTTTTGTGTGGTGAAAAACGGGCAACGCGAAACCGTTTTTTTACTAGTAACGAAATATTCCTTTATTAATCCTCAGGAATGACAACACATCTGTGTTTTGGTTCCTACAGGAAGTAAGGTGTAGATGTCTATGAAACACAGAATCTTATTAACCAGTTGTACAGTTACCGTTTTTGCATAGAAAAAACATATCCTGGTGAACTCAATTATTACGTTCAAAAGTTCAGCTTCTAAAGGTTCATCACGATTCGTTTAGTTGATTTGTGGAACAAAATCTATAGGTACATATTAAATTAAATTGCGGTGTCTGTCTTTAATATGGAAATAACTGGCTTCTTTTATGTTTAGGTTATTTGCTAGCTATTATAGACATTACTAACCGTCTTTAAAAATTTGTCTGTCTCTTTGTCTGGGCTTATATTCTCGTGATGAAACCTTTACGAACGGATAGAGAGCAATGTCAAAAGGGATCTAGGGTTTGATCCGAAAATTTAAAAGTTTAAAAAAAGCATAACATTATTATAATTAATTGTTTTTGTTATATTTAATCTAAATAACCACATATTTATAGATCATATCCAGGGAAAGTCGGGACGGGTCACTAAATTAAACTATAAATAGGAATAATGTTCTGTACCCAATAGCATGAGTACAAAAATAAACACGCTCATTTTCCTAACGTACACGGTGTGAGGGAGAAGGCACACGAGATCGATAACTGTTTACAACTGACAGAAATTTATTATCGTTTAGAATAATTGAATTCCGAGACTTGAAGTTTCAGAGTTTTCAAGGTCAAGTCTAATATTAATTAGCAAAAAGCAACCTTACCTCACCTTATTTATGAAACAATTAATACCACAGTATAATAATGTGAAGTGGCGGTTAAGAATATCTACTAACTCATAATTTCCCCGTGGGTGTCGTAAAGGCGACAGTGGGAAACAGGCAGGAGATGGGCAGAAGCATCTTCCTGATATAAGCAAAATAACAATAAAAAACTGCGGGTTGCCAACCCGCTGAGAATAACAAAGGGACGGCCCCCAGTCCCCGGCGACCCCGCTATTCCTTGCTACGGTGACGACTATGGTAACGGCGGGGCAGGGGATGCTAAGAATCTCCGGTGGATGTTCGGATGCCACCTAAGACGACTCGACCTGGCAACATAAAACGCACGCACCCTGAGGACTGACGAGAAGATCGTGGAGCTTGAGAAAGAGTTAGACAAGTTACGCTGGCATGTTATAGGATTATCCGAGGTCCAAAGAGAAGGAGAGGACACGGTAATCCTCGAATCCGGCAACTTGCTCTATCACCGGGAGGGCGACCATCTGTTGCAAGGAGGTGTCGGATTTATGATCCACAAGTCTCTCGTTAACAACGTTGTAAAGATTGAGAGTGTGTCTACGAGAATTGCGTACCCATATACTCAGAATCACCAAACGGTATTCGCTGAAGGTCATACAGGTTTACGCACCAACCTAGGCACATCCCGACGAGGAGGTAGGGGATATATATGAGGATATCTCTAGAGCCATGCATTACTCCAAAACCCAGTATACAGTGTTAATGGGCGACTTCAATGCAAAACTAGACACAAGAAAGAAAGGTTAGCTGAAAATAGGGAAATTTGGAATAGGGCAATGGAATCTAAGGGGCCAGCAACTGGCAGACTTAATGGAGAAAGAGGGACTCTTTATGATAAACTCTTTCTTCCAGAAGCAGCTTCACAGGAAGTGGACCTGGTCGAGCCCCGACGGTTCGACAAAAATGAGATTGACTTCATTATGACGACCAGACCACAACTGTTCAGTGACATCTCAGTGATCGCGAGGGTGAAAACTGGTAGCGATCACCGAATGGTTAGAGGCACACTAAACCTAAACGTTAACTACGAGAGGTATCGTCTAATGAAGTCAACGCCCCATCCCTCCTCGTGCTCTGTTCCAAAGTCCCTAAACCTTTCAGATCGAGTTACAAAACCGTTTACAGTGCCTAGAAGACTGCAATGAAGTGGACGATATGAATCACAAGCTCGTGAAATCTGTCCATGCGGTCGTAACTAAGTTCTGTAAGACCCACTTCAGAAGAACACAAAAATTCTCCGGTCTCACTCTTAATCTTATGGCTGTTAGACGGGAGATGAAGCTGCATTCTTCAACATGTTTGACAGCATACAGGCAACGGAACAGACAGATCTCCAAATTTTATAAAGGTAATCTTAATTGCGAACCTATAAATGAGGTTCATACGTGCTAGAGCTACTTAATTTACTCAAAAGGATACTAAAAAATAAACTTTTAAAATTAAGAACCGACTTCGACAACTAAAAAGAAAATATTTTCACATTATTGCTTCTGAATTCTGTACTTTAATTCTTCGATAAATTATCTCTTAGCACAGACTTCACAAGTTATTACGTGTTCCTATTATTTTATCTTTCTACTAGCTTTTTACCCGCGGCTTCGCTTGCTTGGCCTTCAATTTACAAACAGTAGTAATACTATTTCGTGATAAAATTTGGAAAGTTGGATCATTTGTAGAGACACCTCGGTATCTCTGGACTATATTAGACGTAAATGATTGAAATTTTGCAACACGAGTATAATATGTTACAAAAACCAATAAATGAGTTTAGTTTTTTTAGTTCAAAATTTAATTTAATTTATTTATTTTATTTCACTTTAATTTAATTGTTAATCGGGTGAGTGAACCAAAATGTATTGCGGACTTATTTAAGGATCTCTTTATGGTGAATCACTGTTGGGAACATCACCTCCATTCAGTATAGAGGGGCATGGGCTGGAGATAAGTATCAGATTAACAGCGAAGGATGTTCGGGGAGTTATAAGGTCAATGTCACGTGGAAAGTCTCCTGGCCATGACAGCCAGAGCATTGAGCATCTAAAGCATGGCGGGGTCCACCTACCCAGAGTTCTTGCCATGAAACGCATGTGCTATACATTTTGTATAGGACATGCGTACTTACCAGCAGAGATGATGAAGACTGTGGTGGTACCCAATTGTTAAGAGTAAAACTGGTGACCTAAGCGACATAGGCAACTACAGGCCAATTTCTCTAGACATAGTGGTTGCTAAGGTTCTTGACGGTTTGCTTAATTCACAACTTGACCGGTATGTAAACCCTCATGACAATCAATTTGGTTTTAAACCGGGACTGTCTTCTGAGTCAGCTATTTTGTGTTTAAGCAAACTGTCAAGGTCTGTTACTCCGAAAGGAGCATACCTATTTATGCCTGTTTCCTTGACCCCTCAAAGGCGTTCGACCTGGTTATTTATGATATGGTATGGCAAAAATTAAAGAACATCTCAATGCCTCTCGAACTGATAGAAATCTTCAAGTACTCGTATTTTACCCAGGTCAACGTCGTTCGATGGTTGGGTACTCTGTCGGAGCCGTACAGGTTGGAGTGCGGGGCGGCAAGTGGGGCTGACCTCGCCAAAACTCTTCAACCTGTACGTGAGCACACTGATAGAGGCGCTCAGCAGCACCCATGTCGGCTGCCGTATTGACGGTATTTGTGTCAATAATATTAGTTATGCGGACGACATAGTACTGCTGAGTGCCTCGGTGTGTGGTCTGTCCAGGTTGCTGGGAATCTGCGAGCGTTTACGCTCGCAGATTCCCAGCAACCTGGACACGGATCACGGTTTGTTCTATAACGCAAAGAAGAGTGAATGCATGGTCTTCTCCGGCCAGGGGGCGGGGCTGCCCGAAGACTGTGCCACCTAATAGACTGAACGTGTGAGTTAAAAAGAGTTAAACAGTTTAAATATCTCGGGCATATCATAACCCCTGACCTGAGGACGATGCGGACATCGATAGGGAGCGGAGGGCATTGTCTGTGAGGGCCAATATGATCGCCCGTTGCTCGTTGCTCAAGGGCCGTCAAAATAACTCTTTTCAGAGCATTTTGTACGTCCCTTTACACGGCCAGCCTGTGGGTGTCATATACCCAAAAGCAGTACAACGCACTCCGTGTGCAATATAATAATGCGTTCAGGGTGCTCTTGGGACTGCCTGGGCACTGCAGCGCGTCAGGGATGTTCGTCGACGCCCGTGTCGACCGTTTCTACACAATGATGCGAAAGCGGTGCACATCTCTGGGGCGCAGGCTCCGGACCACCTATCTTGAGCGTATTTGCGAACAGGTTTGATTGCCAGTACATTAATCATTGTTATATGATTAGTGTAAGGACATACAAACAAATGACTCAAATGCAGTCATATTTTTTTATTTTTTTATAGGATAGGGTGACAAACGAGCACACAGTCCACCTGATGGTAAGTGGTTGCTGTGACCCACAGACATCCACATCTATCCTCAATCAAGAATCAAAATTCAGATGCGTTGTCACCCGTGAGGATTAAGATGGAATGCCTCTTATCCAGTAAAAAGGGTCGCCGGTTCTCTACACTCACCATACGAAACACAGCAGTGTTAAGCTGCTATTTTACGCTGGTATTCTGTGAGAGCGTGGTCCTTCCCCGGTCGAGCCGACCCATTCGTGCTACAACAATACTATTAATATAGCTGCAGCATGGCTCTACCATGTACAAAAATTATTGAGTTTTATATTTAATTATGTTAATTTGGTTTTAGTGGTTTTAAGTCTGATTAATAATTTTAATTTAATATAATTCAATTTTATTTTAATTTAATTCATATGTAATTCAAAATTTAAATTTCATTTCAAATGTAACTATGATCTGATGGATTGAAATAAATGATGATGATTATTATTATTATCATTAATATCATTCAATTAGCAACACCATTTTTTTTATATCAGGTATGTCTATCTAACCGGAAAATTATCCTGTAATCATAAATGCGTTTTTCATATAGTATAGTTTTGACAAAATAAACTTTATGGTCTTTATTAAATTGGTAAGAGTAGTAGTAGCTCGAGTCCACTTCACGGTGAACGTGTGAGAAGAACTATATTCATCGAACGGAATGCGAACAGAGGGCGTCTTAGTGATCATAGTTTAAAATAATATATATATATAAATATGCAAATACCTAGCCTATTTGACAAACAATGGGGGAAATGTATGATCAGCAGTGGATAGCCCTATTAAAAGTAAAAAGTATCAGCCTACATACATCCCATTGCTGGGCATAGACCGCACCGAGTTTTGGACAAAAAAGAGATGATTGAGTTAAATACAACGCGGTATGACCGACTTCACTTATGCCTAAAATCATTTCAGTTTATGCAGATTTCCTCGCGATGTTTCCCTTCACCACCAAGAACGTGGTAAATCGAAACTTCAAATTACAATTAAAATATGAGTGGAGTCGGCGCGGATCGAATTTGAGTTGCTTACTTACTTCAAAATTTACATTTGGATCAGTTATATTACCGCTTTGACAAATGACTTTGAAGATTTTATCAATGTCAAAAAACCAAAATCAATCAAAAAAACCCATAGTTGAAAAAAATATAAACCTGTGTTTAAAATTTGCTTACTCATATGAGCTATGAAACTGGAACTGTGTCAAAAATTTCATGAAAATATGAAAGCTGTCTTAATATGTGACTAACTGTTTTAAAAGTCTCATTCAAAGTAAAAAAAAACTGTGTCAACGGTATCATTCTTTCAATTTTGGATAAAAATCTCACAATGCAATTAATTTTCAATTACTTATATCGGACTTGATACAAAAAAAAAATGGTGAAATATTGCTACGCCGGTAGACCACACAACATATTCAACTAAATACCTTCTCTCTTAATCAGAGATTTGTGTACACAGTTTTGTTAGTAATTTTGCTAAAATTCACAATTACGATAAATCACCCGGACAGTGGCCACCGGTAAATAAGTACTAACAATAAGTATTTACTGATTTTTTTTTACTGCTAAATAAACTACTTATTATTAGTTTATTTAGCAGTAAGTCACTATTATTAGATTAAAACTCTGAAAACCAAAATTGTACCCTCGATTACCTCAGCCACAATAAGTTGAGGTGCGACTGGGGTAGCTTAATCGAACAAGAATTTAATTCAAACATATAAATATAATTTATTTATATTATTTAATTTATTAGTATTTATTAGTAATTGGAGGCAAAACGTGACCTTTTATATTTTACGTTAGATGGCACTGTTTTGAAAAATCGAAACGCAGATTGTTGGCATTTATCACGCAACGGTTAAAACAAATTTTAGGTGTTATTTATAAATATTTTATTTATTTGAAAATACTTCCATCATATAAAATAGAAATTAAACGTCTAAAGGACGGAAAATACTTAACCCTCCTTTTTTAAAGTTCCGTAATCAGTAAAATAGCAGCCTTTAAGTTATCTCAGGTCCCTAACTAGCTTCATAAAAAATTTATTGGAAATTTGTTTGGTAGTTTTTACGTGAATCGAAAATACACAGACAGACAAAAAATTCTAAAAACCACTAATTTTGGCTTTAGTGCCCTTTATTTAGTTTCCTGGAATTGTTTTCTCCACAATATGCTAGAATTACAGACACGACTTTTCTACAGATTTATAGATTCTATTGAAAGTGAAACAAGCGAGAGAGCTGCGTCAGAATCACACCTAATGGAAATCGATGACTCTGCTTACGCCTCTACGTTAAAAGGACATGAGAGTTCATCTTATGTTATTTTTATATAAATACATTTTTATAGCGATATTTATAAAAAAACATGTGTGAGTGTCGGTTGAAACGAAGTTCCTTATTATTAATAAACGTTTTATATTATTGATTAACAAATGCAAATATATGTATTATTAGCATCTATTAAAATTAATCGTCATTTAAAATAAAATACACTATGACACAAGGGGCAGTGACGAAAAAATCTTACACTTTGTGTCGCCTAGCTCCCATCCGCCAAAAAAAACCCGTACCGTCTGAAAAGGTACTTCGTTTCCAAAAATTATAGACCGTTAACCCAAACATGTTCTATGGCATATTAAAAAGAGACCAAAAAAGAAAAAGACATTAAAAATTAGTGCTTATCAGTGCATAGCGCTCCTGAGCGGACAACTCCTACAAGCAGTACCCAGTTCACAAGAATGTTTTCATTACAACTTTCACATCTTATGAAATTAAAAATCACACCGTAAGACAGAGATCAAAGTTATCAAAGATGTCTGCGCCGCAGACAGTTAATATAATATTTTATTAATAAGAGTATGTATACATTTACTTATTATTGTATAAAGTTACAACTCCATATTTAATTTCAGTAAACACCAGGTGGTCAGTTCGTTCAATAGAGATACTTAATTACGTGGTGGCTCCTTAATATTAGCTAATAAATCCTTATCATGTAAAGAACGTAAAGACATTGTGAGCCTCTCTGTTGAGCGTACTGTAGAAATGGCATGTGTTGAGCTTGAGCACCTTATTGTTGTCAGTGTTTATAGACCCCCATGTTCAAATTATGATACCTTTGAAAAAATTATGGAAGAAGTTTTAGTTAAGCTTAATAAACAGAATAAATCTCTTGTAGTGTGTGGAGACTTCAATATCAATCTCCTGGAAACTTCTTCCATCAGTATTAAATTTTGCTCTTTGTTCAAATCCTATAATCTTGATAATTTATTCTTTGAAGCTTTACAAATTGCAGGGTGTAGTGCAACTTGTATTGATAATATTTTTACAGGTGTTGTACCAATTAACAAATCAATAATTCAAAAACTTAGTTCAGATCACTGTGGACAACTGGTTTCATTACCTTATATGCACAAAAAACAGGAAATTGAGAAAATTGTGTTTGTTCCTATTAATGCAAAACGCCTGGAGAGATTTAGAAGTAATATGGTAAAAAACCTTCCATCGCTTTCTTATAAGAACAATGCAGACTTTTTATATGGAGAATTATTTACACTTATAAGCAATGAATTTAAAAAAAACATTTACTTTTAAAACGTTCTCCGGAAACAGTCGCAAGGTATTTAATGAGTGGGCGACAGTGGGAATTCATAAAAGCAGACGAAGGTTATATGACCATGAAATATCATATAATCCTTCTGATGCTTTTAAAGAATATGTCAAAAATTATTCTAAAATGTTTAAAAGAGTTTGCTCCACAGCCAAATCGTTACATATTAGCAACAAAATTAAGACGGCTAAGAATAAAATTAAAATGACGTGGAGTATAATTAACAATGAAACCGGTAAAGACAATCCTCGTAACGCAAACTATCAATTAAAAATTAACAATGAACTGACTAAATCAAATCAAGAAGTCGCAGCGGTATTTGAGAAATATTTCACTGATATTCCTATTTTGACAACAGAGTCTTTGAATTGTTCTCCAACTGTCGCCGAGTCATTACTCAAACAAAATGTTAATATCTGTTTAAAAGAATTTAAATTTGATAAAGTATTACCGCAAGATATTGCAAAATACTTCAAAACCATTGATGTAAAGAAAACCGCAGATTTGTGGGGGATTTCCGTGACAGTTATTGCGTCCATAATAGATTTAATTGCACCTCATCTTGCTATTATTTTTAATACTTGTATCGATTCTGGTGTGTTTCCTGATTTAATGAAGTATAGTAAAATAATACCTTTATTTAAATCTGGTAGTACATTGGACCCCGCTAATTTTAGACCTATTTCTGTACTACCAACTCTTAGTAAAATTTTTGAAAAAATTATTTTGGATCAATTGTTAATTTTTTTTAATACAAATAAATTACTTCATAAAAACCAATTTGGATTTACAAGGGGTCGCTCGACGTCTGACGCCCGCGTTGAGCTTATGAAATATATTTTTAATGCCTGGGAGAATTCACAGGATGCCTTAGGTGTTTTCTGTGATCTTTCCAAGGCTTTCGATTGTGTTCATCATGAAACATTAATCAGGAAACTACAACATTACGGTGTAAAAAATTTGGCGCTTAGACTTATTACTTCATATTTAAGTAACAGAACTCAAAAAGTCGTAATAAATGGTAAAGGTTCCTCCGGATCGGTAGTATCAATGGGCGTTCCTCAGGGCTCGATTCTTGGCCCATTCCTGTTTTTAATCTATATTAATGACTTACCTTATCTTGTAGGGGACAATCACGATATAGTATTATTTGCTGACGATACCTCTTTAATTTTCAAACTCAAACGGCAGTTAGTTAATTATGACGATGTAAATAATGCTCTATCGAAATTAGTACATTGGTTTAAACGCCAACAATATGATCTTGAACGGCAATAAGACAAAGTGTATTAAATTTACAATACTAATGTAAAACATTCGAATACCAATGTGCTATTAAATGGGGAGGAGTTGAGTCTTGTGGATACCACTGTTTTTCTCGGTATTACTATTGACGCGAAACTTCAATGGGGCCCCCATATATCTAAATTAGCAAGCAGACTTAGTTCTGCAGCATATGCTGTAAAAAAGATTAGAAGTCTCACAGATGTTGAGACAGCTAGATTAGTGTATTTTAGTTACTTTCATAGCGTAATGTCTTATGGAATTTTGCTATGGGGTAATGCGACTGATATTGAAGCTATATTTGTTTTGCAAAAGAGAGCCGTTCGGGCGATTTATAACCTAAATTGTAAAGAGTCCCTCAGACAAAAATTTAAAGAAATAAACATATTAACTTTGGCATCGCAATATATTTATGAAAATCTAATGTATGTACATAAAAACATAAATAGCTTTAATAAGAATAAGGATGTGCATTCTTTAAACACTAGGAACAAACATAAGCTTGTAATACCAGTTACTAGACTCCACAGAATCAGTAATTCATTTATGGGGCAATGTATACGCTTTTACAACAAAATCCCAGAACATATTCAAAGCTTATCAATAAACAAGTTTAAAAGTTTTATTAAAGAAAAACTGTACAAAAAGGGTTCTTATAATATCAAGGAATACATGAATGAAAATAACCTCTGGGAATAAGGTGATCGCCACCATGCTGGTTCTATAAAATAATCATTTAAAAATTGTATAAATGAAATTATTGTTAAGTGAAATATGTTTGAAAAAAAAAGTCCCGCTGGGTTTCTTGCTGGTTCTTCCCAGGACAGAGGTATTTTCCGAACCAGTGGTAAATAAAAAATGACTTTCAATAAGAATTATGTAATAATCAATATTGAATAAAAAATTATTCTATTCTTTTCTATTCTATTCATTATTTGTGTAATATATAATATAAAATCTATTACACCACAACTCATAGTTAGATTATAATAATTGTATATAGTCAATACTTCCGGCTCGATTCAAATGTATATACTGGGTGGCAATTATTTTATCACAAGCACACGCCACACGCAAGTGTGAGTAACGATCCAAGAGCGAGTCTTATTCGACACTATTCCGAAGATATCCCGGACGTCAGTCTAAGCGAGATTAGAATGGCTCTCCAGCACCTTAAAAACGGCAAGGCCCCAGGCGAGGATGGAATTACAGCGGAGCTTCTGAAAGCGGGTGGAAGACCGGTACTTGAAGTCCTTCAGAGGCTCTTTAATTCCGTCCTCCATGGTGGAATTACACCGGAGGCGTGGAGCAGAAGTGCGGTGGTCTTGTTCTTCAAGAAAGGTGACAACGCTCTCTTGAAGAACTACAGACCGATTTCCCTTCTGAGCCGCGTCTACGTTCTGTTTTCGAGAGTCATTACGAATCGTCTCGCGCGCAGACTTGACGACTTCCAGCCTCCCGAACAAACCGGTTTCCGAAAGGGCTTTAGCACCATAGACCACATACATACCCTACGGCAAATTGTACAGAAGTCCGAAGAGTACAATTTGCCACTATGTCTGGCGTATGTGGACTATGAGAAAGCCTTTGATTCCGTCGAAATTTGGGCGGTGCTGCAGTCCCTTCAGCGGTGCCAAGTTGACTGTCGGTATATCGAAGTGCTGAAGTGTTTGTACAGTAGAGCTACGATGGCTATCCGAGTACAGAACCAGAGTACGAAACCTATCCAATTGCAGAGAGGTGTAAGACAGGGTGATGTTATATCCCCGAAACTCTTCACCGCTGCATTGGAAGACGTTTTCAAGCTTCTGGACTGGAAAGGATACGGTATTAACATCAATGGCGAGTACATCACTCACCTTCGATTTGCCGACGATATAGTCCTCATGGCAGAATCGCTGGAGGAACTAACCACTATGCTCAATGACCTCAATAGTGTCTCCCAACGGATAGGTCTTAAGATGAACATGGACAAAACAAAGATTATGTTTAATGTCCATGTCACACCTATGCCGGTAGTTGTTGGGAGCACTAAGCTCGAAGTTGTTGACGAGTATGTTTACCTGGGACAAATAGTCCGACTTGGTAAGTCCAACTTCGACCGAGAGGTCAATCGACGGATTCAACTCGGCTGGGTAGCGTTCGGAAAGCTACGACACATCTTCTCGTCAGAAATACCTCAAAACCTTAAAACAAAATTGTACAACCAGTGCGTGTTGCCAGTGATGACTTACGGAACTGAGACGTGGTCCTTCACTGCTGGCCGTATGAGGAAGCTCAAGGTCGCTCAGCGAGCTATGGATAGGGCTATGCTCGGAGTTTCACTGCGTGATAAACTTAGGAATGAGGATATCCGCAATAGAACCAGAGTAACCGACATAGCCCAACGGATTAGTAAACTGAAGTGGCAGTGGGCCGGCCATATAGCTCGAAGAACCGACAACCGATGGGGAAGAAAGGTTCTCGAGTGGCAGCCTCGTACCGGTAGGCGAAGTGTAGGGCGTCCCCCCACGAGATGGAGTGACGACCTGGTAAGTCATGCAGGAAGTCGATGGATGCAGGTGGCTCAGGACCGTGCTTTGTGGCATTCTTTGGGGGAGGCCTATGTTCAGCAGTGGACTTGTGAATGGCTGTAATGATGAAAATGATATTATACAAAAATAAACTTAAATAATTTTTAATACACTTAAGCAGAAACATTTAAATAAGAAAGTTAGTTGCTGAAAGAAGAAAAGTAGTAATCAGTCACCATTATTTTAAAAGCTGCAACAGAAGTCGATTTCCTCATATGAGGAGGTGATTTATTTCATAGCCTTATGTCCTCAGCGGCGCAAGACTGAGACATACATTGGGAACGGCGAGGAAAAACACAAAGGTAATTCCCTCGGAGGATCGCAGGTTTGCATTTCAGGTATTGGGGAGTGGATCATATAGGATTGAAAATAGCGTGCGAAGAATTCTGATGCATTTACGCTAATGAAAAAGGAGCCATTTAAGCTTAGAACCATATAAGGATACATGATGATATTTACGAAGGCCAAAAATAAAACGGATTCAATTATTTAACGAACGATCCAATTTGCACAGTAGTAGTTTACTCACATCCGGGTAACACACATCAGCCTAATCAATGACCGGTAAAACAAGTGTTCGCACCAACATAGCCTTAGTTTCGGTTGGAAGGAAATTCTTAAAACGATAAAGGTCACGCAGGGTGATTGTCACTCTCCGGCAATCTATGAGGGAGGCCTATGTTCATTAGTTGATTTTTATAGGCTGTAATGGATGGATGAATGTAAAATGTCGTTTGTTTTTTTTTAACTAAATTCAACAATTTTTCGTAAGCTGGCGACTTGCAACTGCAAAACAATTTATTTTCACAGAATATTGTTCTCTATATATTGAACTATGAAGATTATACAAAATATCTCTAACAAGATTTTTTTCTTAATTTTTACCCATCTTTGCACTATATTTTTTGCGATTTTTTATAATTATTATTAGTTTCTATTTCATTATAGATTTTTCGGTTATAGAATATACAATACTGTTTCCAATACGGATCACTGTAAGACATGATAATGTAAATAAACAAAGTAGACTTATTTAGTTGTAGCTTCATCATTTAGCCTTCTAATCTTTCCAATAGCGCAAATCGCAGAACTTAATTCAGAAGCTAGTTTATCAGTAAATTTGTGCTCCCCACACTCCCCTCTAAGAATCATTAGAAATTCCTAGACAAATAGTCCAACTTTCGTAATTTAAGTTGTTATCTTGAAAGTTACAGCATTGTGACTCGAATCAGACAATGTAATAAAACATAGACAAGAATAACATTTAGTAAATAATAATTTCTTATATGACGCAAATACTACGCATATACGACGCTGGAAAGGAAAAAGTTACCAAGCGACACTTTGGTCGATATTGAGTTAAATATATATCATTGGAATCAGTTTTTTTTCTGCGTCGATTGGTTCTACTTTCGTGCTTCTACGATGAATTTAATGTCGTTTAGTTATTTTAAAATTTGAGAATTTTTTGTAGTTTTCGGCGACCAACCGACGATAATTTACGTCATTAAAAAAAATATTGCGTTTAGGACAATTTTCAATCTACCGTATTTCTACTTAGTAAATTTATCCTGTTTTTGATATAAATTATTTTTGTTTTGTTACTTTTTCCTGACCTTTTGAAAAATTAAAAATTTATTTGGCTTTTCCTCTGTAAAAATTTTTCTTTGCAACCTCTTACCTTTTTACCTGTCCTTAATATTAGCTATTTGTCATTTAGATATTTTTTACCAGATCTGATTAACAAAAAGATGTCGTTTAGTAATATTTTTCCTTCTTGTAATTTTGTCGCTTAGATGAATGTGACCTGCCGTTTTCTAATATATTTTCGCGTTAAGATATCTCTTCCAGGAATATTTATTTAATAAAAAGTCAGTTGAGCCTTCCGCGTTGATCTTGAACTGTCGTGTAGCTAGGTTGTGATTTAATATTGAAGTGGTCGTTAGGAACAAAAAATTGAATAACCGTGCTACAAGCTGGCGTTTGGTGAATAGGTGTGTGACCGCGCGTCCCAATGACCGCCGCTTGGTCTAGAGAAGCGGTAAATATTTTCATTTAAGTGTTACATAATATTCTTTAGTTGTGTGCTAATGTTTGAGTTACTCGTATTTTACAACTGCGAAAGAACCTGCGTTTTTCGAAATTAATAGACCTAGTTTTAATTAATGCCGGTATTAGTCCCAAGTACCTCGTTAGAAGATTATATACCTACCAAGGATTAGTTAATATAATTAACTTTTATTTTGATGATAACATAATTTTTTTTTCTTTGCAGGACTCCTTACCAATATAAAATGTTTCTGAACATTATAATGTCGTGTCATTCTAAGAAAAATATTTGATAATTTTGAAGTATTTCAAAGTTGCTTCTCATCGGATGATTCCAACGTTTTTGCTGATTTTGTCGCTGATATGGAACGTCAGGGAATGTACCTTTTTATTTCATCATTTGTAGTGCCCTTCGGAGGTAGATCCTAGCTATGATTTGAAAGCTCATTTAAAATTGCATGTTGTCATAAGCGGGAGTGCTACTGGGCCTGAGCTGACGTGTCGAAACACCAAGAAGAAAAGAAGTTAAATAAAATATAAGAAGTATAATAAAATTAAGAAAGTTCCGCTTCTTGGTCCTACAAAAGAGTCATTTCTAACGAAAAGCAGTGCACTAATTCGTGCTTAAATCTGCAGAATTGGCGAGATATTAGTCCCGTGTCGTAGAGAATTCTAGTCTCTCGCCAAGGCTGTACAAGGGAACTTCTGGCAGCCATCTTTTTCATCTCTGCACAGGGAGAACGATTCATTGGCCCATGCCGCAAAGGAGAAAGCCGATCTGGTAGGTTCTCTTTTTGCATCCAGCTCGACTCTCAGTGACGGGAGGAACACACTGCTGACCATTCTGCAGTGTGAGTGCTCAGCGCGCAAAGCACTCCTCTCTCTGAATGTTAACAAGTCGGGTAAACCTGATGAAGTTCTTCATATTGTGCTAAAGATATGTCCTACTAGGCGTAGGGGTAGTACCGAGCTCATGGAGATAGCTTTAGTGTACCCGATACCTGAAAATAGCGACAGTTCAGCTACAGACCTATTACCTCCTTGTCTTCCTGTCATGGAAACCATTATAAACTTCCAGCCGATTATATACCTCAAGGTCCAACAGCTGGTTAGTAACCGCCATTACTGATTTCGCAGCGGTCACTCAGCTGGTGATCTTCTAGTGTACCTGACTCCTAAGATGATGGATGCAGTAGAGTCCAAGAGGAAGACCTTGGCCGTTAGTTTTGACATATCAAAGGCCTTCGATCAAGTTTGGCACAAAGTACTCCTTTAGAAGCTTCCTTCCCATTTGGTTCCCAAGAAATCCTGCAATTGGATCACCAGTTTTCTTGCATGCTCCGACTGCAAGCCCATTTATAGTAGGGTTCCACAAGGCTGCATGCTAAAACCTCCACTGTTTATGTTGAATATCAATTATATGTTGCAAACCAGTAACATTCATTGGTATACGGATGACAGCATAGGTGCTGTATTTTACATCGTATTATTTTACATCGTTATCGTACCAATGTTTCTGGGAACAAACTTGTGCCTGAAGTAAAATCTTTGTTAAATAAAGTCTTGGATTGTTCTCTGAAGACACAGGTTTGCGTGTTCACCGCTTAAAAGAACCCCTTTGTTGTATCCCTTCAATTTCAGGGCTTTTTCATTCTCGGCGTCCATTTATCGAATGATGTAAAGTTCCGCGGGCACTTGGAAGGGAAGGCAGAATTGGTTTCTAAAAAGCTTTGCGTGCTCAATAGAGCGGAACAGTATTTCATGCCGGCACCCCGCCTGTAACTTTACAAGACGCGGCTTTGGCCTCACATGGAATACTGTTCTCATCTCCAGGCTGTGACACCTCATTGCCAGCTTATTCCACTTGATCACATCCAGCAAAAAGCAGCTCGAATAGTTGATTATCAAGTTCAAGATTCACTGGCGCTGCGAAGAGAATTTGAGGAATTATTTGGAGTAATTCTAGCCATCAAATTCCATCAACGCACATCGTGACAAAACTCACGATACCATCCACACGATCTGGATGCTTGGGGTCCATTACTATGCGATTTACTTGGAGTTTCTTTCCTTGCCACAACTACTTTGTTCAATTGTTTACAACCGGTAGTTTTTCCGAACCAATATGACTTAGGGACTTTCAAGAAACGAGCTTACTCCTCTCTAAAATGCCAGCCTTTAATTCCCCTGATGTTATGAATGCTCGTGTGTGGCGGTTGACACTTACCATCAGGCGAACCGCATGCACGTTTGTACTCTCTTCTAGGTATAAAAAGTATATATTTCGTTAAATAATTCTAAGTAATTAGCGTTACAATGTACTTGTGAATTCTTTTTATTTTTATAAAACCGAAGGTCTCTGACGATATTTGTAACTTGTGGAGGTACTTTTAATTTTAATTTAGAAGGCTGTTTTTTTTCGGGAAAATGATTTTGAATCACGAAAATGAATATTTTTTTATTAAAAAAATTGATGTTTAATAAACAAATACTAGTGATTTTTCCTTTTTAAATCTAAAATCCGCATTGAATTATTAGGGGCCAAACCTTACTTTAATTTGTTCTCTGGTAAAAATATCACAGACAGTAATTAATCAATCATGAAGTGGTAAGTAACTTTTACCAGATCATAGAAATGTTCTTTTTATTATATAGGTATTTTTTCCACGCTCAAATTCTTCAAAAATGTCTGATTATGAATTTTTTTCCGGTTTTACTTCAAGAGTCGGTTGTCGGTAGGTCGATTTTTCCCTTTCGTGATTTTTTAATTTTTTTTTTTACTAAGCGACACTAACTTTGGAAATGGTAAGCAAATCGGGAACTTACTTATAGTAGGTAATAAAGTGTCCAAACAGCTTTTTAATCATGTAAGAATCATTCCAATAGGGTAAACAGTACAATTAATATGAATTTTTTTTCAAAATTTTAAACTTTAATCAGCTCTCCTGTAAAGTTGCCTATATGTCGCTTGGTAATTTTTTCCTTTCCACCGTCGATATATATATATATATATTGAAAATTTTATGACAAACACCTCAAGTATGATGTTATGCTTTGGAAGTAACTAAAATAAAAAATGTTGGAACTCTCACTTCTTTCGAGAATTCTAATTTTTTTTACAGCATGAGCTACTTGCTACTTCAGATATGTTATGGGGTCCCACTGAAGCTTTGTGTCGAGACTAATGTCAATAAAACAATGGAATCACCATCACTCAGTTTAGTCCATTTAAAAGCACATTGGTATTCAGATTCTTAACTTTTAGTGTTGTAAATTTTATATATAGTTCTATTGCCATTTAAATGTAGATTATTAAAGTTAAGCCAGTCCACTAATTTTGATAAATCATTACTCACTTCATCATATTTATATGATTAACGATCAAGTTTAAAAATCAATGAACAATTATCAGCAAATCATACTAAATCATAAATATCCCCTACATGGGAAGGCAAATCATTAGTGTAGACTAGAAATAGAAATGGGCCGAGAAATGAACCCTGAGGAACATTGACATTCACATAACTCGGCTTGCACCTGTGACGCTGTTTCCGGATAGCAATCTGGGCATATTGCATCTGACGTAAAGATAATGGTTATATCGTCATTTATCTAAAGCCATAAAATGTCTGTAGAAATTTCTATTGCCATGTTTTACGATACCCACGGAATTGCGGTATGGAAATGGTTTGATAGAATATCTAACGTCGCCATCACACGACACCTATCCATAAACTTATTATTTAAACTTATTACTTGCATAAAATTTAACAGCGACAGAATGGTGTTCCATTAATTTTTGCACTCGAATTTTTATTCAAACACTGAAATAGTAAACACGCAAAATATACAGTATAATATATAATATGTGCACATTTTGCAATAACGGAAATTTAAGGTAAGTAGATGCCGTGGTTCATAGACATCTACATTTATCCTCGATTAAGAATCAAAAGATGCGTTATCACCACGGAGGACTAAGATGGAATGCCTTGTTTCTAGGAAAAATGGTCACCGGTTCTCTACACTCACCTAAAGAAACACAGCAGCATTGAACTGCTATTTTACGCTGGTATTTTGGGAGAGCGTGGTTCTTGACCAGTCAAGCTGACCCATTCGTAGTACAACCATAATAGGCATGGCTGCAGCGTGGGTCTACCACACATACATACATACTATGTTTGTTTATTCTAGCGAATTATATTTCAGGTAACAAAATTTTTCCAAACAATTCTGCAATTTTCAAAGTATAGTCTTGCGTTGTTCGATGAGAGAACGTAGTAAAACGTATGTACACTTCCAAACTTGATTACACTTTGTGAAGCTGTTGAAGCTGCTGTTGTTAAATTGGTGTCAATTTATCTGAAGCAGTCGATGTTAACTTCTACGAATAATGTGACTTGTTGTTTAAGTAAATGTTACCTTTATATCTGGAAATAAAGCAAAGCACCGAGTACGCACTTATGCCGTTCTTTGTTTAGAATTGGTTTTCTTCTTCTTTTTCTCCATCCCATCAAAGTCCAATGCTTGACATAAGCCTTCCCACTTTAGGGAAAATGCACCATAACTGTCACGCTTGACAGGCGTGTTGCACTAATGACGCTGCTGCCCGTCGCCGGTCTGAGTAATTTAAGTCAAGTGTAAGTGAGGTCATCATCATTGCATCTCTACACAAGTCCACTACTGAACATAAGCCTTCCCTAAGCTATGCCATGAAACACAGTCCTGAGTCACCCGCATTCCTCGATTTCCTGCATTTCTTACCAGGTCATCACTACATCTTGTGGGGGTCCGCCCTACACTTTGTTTACCGGTAGTGGGCTGCCATTCGATAATCTTTCTGCCCCATCGTTTGTCGGCTTTTCGAGCTATTTGGAAGGGCCCATTGCCACTTCAGTTTACTCATCCGTGGGTGATTGTTTTGTATAGAAAAAAATAACATGGTGTGCTTGTTCATTTTATTTTTATCAGCCTGAAATAGCAGGTTAATGCTGCTGTGGTTCATGGTGCGTGTAGAGAACCGAAACACTTTTTTACTGGCGACGAGGCATTCCATATTATATTCTCAAAGTTATCATAGTCAGACAACGCTACCGTGTTTGATTTTTAAATGAGGATAGATGTTGGTGTGTTTGGATCTCATCATCTACTTACCATCAGGTGGTCGAACTGCTCGTTTATCTCTCTTATTTTTATAAAAATGAAATAAACAAGAGAGCATATCCAGCAATCGAAGATGATGAAAAAAATTATTTTGTTTATACATTTGTTTATAGTTTATACTTTAATAGTTATTGAAACTTTACTGCGCCTAATAAGGTTAGTCTGCTATAATTTAAACATACCTTCAGACCTTTAAGTAATTGGACAAACTTGAAGTTAACTGAACAATACATTAACAGGCCGGCTACGATAATTTTATTACTGTTTGAGGACCCTTTTCTGGCATATGTGGGCGTAGATCTTGTTACTTGAAATGTAAATTATGTTACTTAATTGTATTGATACTTCATACGGAATGTTAAAATTAAACTTTGAATAAAAAGGCAAAACCGACGAAAAAGAGAAAAAAAGAATAAAATAATTTATTTATAATAGCTTTTGAAGTCGGTGCTCCAGTAGCTATTTTGTAAAAAATATAATTTTATTTCTAATTTGTAATCTGGTTTTCATTTTTGATTAAGATTTTAACTTTTACCCTTTTTAATTAATTCTAGTGAATATCACAAGCTTAAGGTAACCAAGTAAGATATTGTTAAAGTTTCAAGTTATAACCTCTTTCATAAAAGAAGAATGATTTGATTCGTTTCATTCAGTCGTTCCCGAGATATCAGTAAACATACTTAAAAAAAACCATACGCATCAAATGCTGACTTTTATTAACTCGGTTAAAAATATAAAATTATAACCAAAGGAGCGTTAACTCTAAGTCTTTTTCGAGGTGATGTTCCTACAATTTTCGAAAGGGTTTCACCAAACTTAGATCTTCAATATTATTTGAACCGATTAGATTTTGAAAACTCTCAGAAGTTTCGAAAAAAAAATTAATACATAAAATATACTAGCTGACCAGGCAGACGTTGTTCTGCCCTTTGCGACGACCCTTCCTATGAAAAAATCCTTAAATTCGCAATAAAAAATTGTTGAAGGTCACTTATCGGGATAAAAAGTATCCTATCTCTCTATTAGGACCAAACTGCACACAGTGTACAAAATTTCATTGAAATCTGTTCAATTGTTTAGGAGTTCATCGCGAACAAACAATGTGACACGTAATTTTTATATATAAAGATATCTTAAAACGCTCTACAAATATTCCATCTATTTATATTGGAATATTTTACGAGCGTTTTGTGATCGAACGTTTATTTTTATAGAATAAGGGTGACAAACGAGACATTCCACCTGATGGTAAGTGGTTGCTGTGGCCAATAGACATCTACATCTATCTTCGTTTGCGAATTAAAATGCAGATGCGTTGTCAGCCGTGAGGACAAAGAGAGAATGCCTCGTTTCCAGTAAAAAGGGTCTCCGGTTCTCTACACACACCATAGGAAACACATTAGCATTAAGCTGCTATTTTACGCTGGTATTCTGTGAGAGCGTGATCCTTCCCCGGTCGAGCCGTCCCATTCGTGCTACAACTATACTATTAATATAGCTGCAGCAAGGCTCTACTACATATATAGCGGGAATTTCCATGGATGGTCTCCAGGATCAACCGATTTTTTATCGCAAGTATAATCAGAGCTATTTAGTAGGTGTCGATAGGTTATTAAAAAGCTATATAATTATGAACTAAAATAACTCAATTCCCAATATAAGTTGGCTTACATTCAAAAAAGAAAAACAAAATCCGGTCCGGCAAAATCGCCGGTAGTAAACGAATCCACAAAGAGGTCATGCGAGGAAAAAAACTTCTAGTAAAACGCATAGTGGTGGACCGTCAAGCATCGAGATAATGTGGATGGTATTGTGAGTTAATAATAAGAATGTGTCCAGCATATACTACTTTCCAATTACATATAATTTAAAATAAAAATGTTGTACAGCCGACTCCAATAAAAGTTATTAAGGATAACTCAAAAACTATTGGTCTGACCTTGATCAAATTCATATGGGACCACACGAGATACAACAGCTTTTATATAAAAAAAAATAATTGAAATCGGTTCACCCAGTAAAAAGTTATTAGATAACACACATAAAAAATACAGTCGAATTAAGTATTACCTCCTTTTTGGAATTCGATAGAAAATAGTCACGACAGGTAACTAATAGGAAGAACGTTCAGCGCGTAAGGTTGCGGGGGCTGTAATTTCCGTTCCATTTTATTTAGGTGTGTTTTCGAATAAAAGATTTATATGGTTTACAAGACCTTCCTCTTTGTTATTAAACAAATCTAAGCAAATGTTATTCTAAGCTTTACGATTCTTTGAAACTAAGTGTTTTATACTAAATTGAATTAAGGCGAAGTAATGGAATTGCTTATTTTTTTTTAATATTTTTATAGAGTAAGATAAACATACATATAGTCCACCTGCTCCATGTGTTTTCTGCCGACTTCCAAAAAGGAGACGGTACTCAATTCGACTGTATGTTATTTTTTTTTGTTTTTTTTTATGTGTGTTACCTCATAACTTTGTACTGGGCGAACTGATTTCGATGATTCTTTTTTTATATGAAAGCTGATAGTTCTCGTGTAGTCCCCTATGAATTTGATCAAGGTCAGACCAATGGTTATTGAGTTACCCTTAAATAACTTATATTGAAGTTGCTTATATTGAAGTCGGCTGTACAAAATTTTAATTTCAAATTATCATGTCTTATTAGTATGTCAATAAACCTGAGCTTAATGGAAGCCAGTTATTTCTATATCATAGACAGACACTTCAATTGTATTTTTAAGTATATACTTAAATAGATTTGCCAAATGTGAACTAAGCAATGCATTCTGCACGTCCACGTCTTTACTGTTGTGTAACAAACTTGTTTATCGAACGTGCCCGAAACAGGAGTACACCTGAAGCAGGGGAAATCTGTATGTGAAAATAAAAATATCTATACTATGTGTAATATGGAAATAACTGCCTTACATTGAGCGGAGGAAGTTATTTGCATGCAATTAAGAAATGAATAACTATTTTTAAAAATGTTATCTTTGGCTTATCCAAATGAAATGAAGAGAGGACGAGTAGTGTCAATAGAAATGTAAATAGTGGTCCACTTCCTGTGGGGCCGCTTCTGGATGAAAGAGTTCATCATAAAGAGTCCCTCTTTCTCCATGAATTCGGCCAGCTGCTGGCCCCTTTTGTTCCGTTGCTTTACTCAAAATTTCCCTACTTTCAGCTCACCGTTCTCTCTTGTGCCTAGTTTTGCGTTGAAGTCTCCCATTAACACCGTATAGTAAGGTTTGGAAGAATGCATGGCTCTAGAGATACCCTCGTGCATTTCCTTCACCTCCTCATCGGGGTGTGCCGAGGTTGGTGCGTAAACCTGTATGACCTTCAGCGAATACCGTTTGGTAATTTTGAGTATAAGTTTCGCAACCTTCGTGGACACACTCTCAATCTTTATAACGTTGTGAACGAGAAACTAGTGGACGATAAATTCGACACCTCCTTGGGACAGATGGTCGCCCTCCCGGTGATAGAGCAAGTTGCCGGATTCGAGGATTACCGTGTCCTACCCCTCTCTTCGGACCTCAGATAATCCTATAATATGCCAGCGTAACTTGTCTATCCCTTCTTCCAGCTTCACGCTTTTCTCGTCAGTCCTTAGGGTGCGTGCGTTGTATGATGCCAGGTCGAGTCGTTTTAGGTGGCAACCGAACATCCACCAAAGATTCTTAGCACCCCATGCCCCGCCGTTACCATGGTCGCCACCGTAGCCAGGAATAGTGGAGCCACCGGGGACTGGGGGCCGTCTTTTTGTAACTCTTATTATGGGGGATATATGCCATAGTTGCCACGCTTGGCGAGCGTGTTGGCAACCGCAGTTTTTTTGTCATTTTATTGTTATCAAAAAGATGCTGCTGCCCATCTCCTGCCTGTTTCCCTTTGTCGCCTTTAACGAAACCCACGGGAAGATATGGGTTAGTGGATATTCTTAACCGCCACTACACGACAAACGCGTGAATTTTTACGCACAGCGCGTAAAAATTCACGATACCATCCTCACTATCTGGATGCTTGACGGTCCACGACTGTGCGTTTTACTAGAAGTTTTTCTTATACATCTTCTGTGTGGAATTGTTTCCCACCAGCGATTTTTTCCGGACTGATACAACTAAAGGACCTTCCAGAAATGAGCTTACACCTTTCTTTTTTCTTAAGGCCGGCAACGCATCTGCAGTTCCCTGGTGTTGTGATTATTTATGGGCGGTGGTAGTTACTTACCGTGGTGGTGAGCCGCATGCTCGTTTGCTCCCTCTTCTATAAAAAAACAGATCAAGATAAACTTTAAAGTATATGTAGAAAGGGTAATTGAGTATAGTACAGAGACTAATTTTGTAGTGAGGAATAATAATTAATTCGTTTACACGAATTAATTATCCAACGATTCCAGGATAAACTAGTAACGGAATACGACAAGCGTACCGTTCAACGTCAGAGCCAAGACTGTCCTAACGGCGGCCGCGCCGTCCGTTTTATACAAGCAAAACGAGCGCCACTGCAGGTGCAATGGTGCAGGTGTGCGGAACACGTGTAATTTACAAGAATTCTGTCTAACTGCACCGACGGCTACCGCGCCGCACGTGCAATGGTGCTGGTCCCGTCACGGCCATACTGACACGCGTGCGTCCTCGCACGCGCTCCAATACAATTTTAGTTATCTGTAGACAAAAAAACATCGTTCGACTATCCTGACATAACAGCTTCTGGTCCGGTCTATATTGACCCTTCAGACTTAGGTGACAATCAGTTTTGTACCGGCAGTAAGCCCCACAAAACTTTAATCAACTTTATGCGAGATCGGAATGATTAGTCTGTAGCTTTTCTATTTTCTCTTTTTTTTTTCTAGTACTGTTTTCGCTAGTCCGGAATCACTATTCCCTATAGCCATATCATTGGACCGGCACAAAGCCCTGCAATGATAGTAAGAACTATTTTTTTTTCCTTATTCTCTTTTTTTTTCAAGTACTATTTGCTAGTCCGGAATCACTATTCCCTGTAGCTATATCATTGGACCGGCAAACTCCCTGCAATGATAGTAAGAATCACTTTTTTTTCTTACTCTCTTTTTTTCAATTCAATATAGAACAGGTACAGACCAACCACACCGCAAACATGTACCTGTCACAATCACACAAAAGTGTATCGTGAGGGACGTAGTGACATGATAACACCTAAGTATGTAAACCAACAGCAACACGACACATCCCAGTGCAGCACAGACCAGCCTTCCTACAAGAATAATTACTTCGCTAGAGTGTTGCATCGTCTCTAGTATTTTCTAGATGCACAGACACGGCTACCTCTTACTGTCGCACGTCCTCGTGCGGTTGGCAGTGAACAGCATATGGTCTATCAGTCATCACCACCTGCTAACAGATATTAACTCTTGTTAAATATTACAACGGTCGACCATCCCAGACTTCATGTAAGTCATGAACGCGCCGATATGGCTACCTTCAGGCAAACGCACTCCAGCTTTTCGTTCTGCTGCGTTCGTGCCACAATCGCGCCAGCGAGCCGTCGCGCCGTAGCCGTACTAGCTTTAGCGAATCGTTGCACTGCTTTGTAAAATTAAAAGAAATCGAGATAAATGTATTGCGAACCATGGAATTCCGAGCTTCAAAAATTCATCACATATTTTCTTAAGAAACGGCAACAGTATGACATTTGAAAACATTGCAATAAATAACAGAAACTATGTGTAGAGGCAAATACCACAACATTTCAAAGGGAAGGAGGTAACTGCGCAAGATCTACGAAAGCCGACCTCAGACGTCCATTTACAGCGCCAAAGCATCATTTGTTCGGCGGCCGCTTAAATTGCCCTGCCGTAAGATCAGCCGATAAATTACCGTCTGTAGCGGTGTAGGCTCAATCTTACCAGCGCTCGGCCGTACCTGACCATGTTCGATTAGCCGTCACAACATCTTCCTCATTGATCATTGTTGTAGAGACTTCTACGAATCCCTCGACATCAAACCCCAATCTTGTCGACGACACAATATTCGGAGCAAACTGCAACACTGATCAACACATTAGAACACAAAAATGTCACTTATTATTTTCAATTCATAGCGTGTTAAAGTTAATCCTTTATTTTGGTACATCCCTTAAACGTTTTGAACTTCAAAATATAGCAAATGATAATCATGTTTCGCGTGAACTATCAAATTACAACATAACTTGAACAAGTTAATTAGAAAGCCTCCAACTTCTTTCGTCATTTGTTAACATGTTTAGGTACATCAAGAAATAATGAAAATACTTGCGGAGTGCTTTTAATACAAATCGAACAAATTAAAAAAAAATTGGCTTAAATAATTTCACTTTATTTTTTCTCTACACTTTAATGATACGAAAATATCGTAAGTAGCATAGCAAATTTCATTACGGTATTTAACATAAAAACAGATTCATCAATGCGGAATGCAATACAGTCCTTCCACAAATGTAATAATCCTCATACTATTCGAAGATTAATTGTGGGCAAAAATGTGGACTTTATCCTAATTCTGATGTAGAAAGGGTAATTGAGTATAGTACAGAGACTAATTTTGTAGTGAGGAATAATAATTAATTCGTTTACACGAATTAATTATCCAACGACTCGAGGATAAACTAGTAACGGAATACGACAAGCGTACCGTTCAACGTCAGAGCCAAGACTGTCCTAACGGCGGCCGCACCGTCCGTTTTATACAAGCAAAACGAGCGCCACTGCAGGTACAATGGTGCAGGTGTGCGGAACACGTGTAATTTACAAGAATTCTGTCTAACTGCACCGACGGCTACCGCGCCGCACGTACAATGGTGCTGGTCCCGTCATATATGTCTTTGTAACTAAAGACGAAACGCTTCGTTTCCGGTCAAAATGGATTTCCAGTTCTCTACGCTATACTGAACACCGTACATATCACATCAGACATAAGGAGTTTTTTTAAACTAGTGTTCTATGAGAGCGTAGTCCAACCCTGGTTCTTGTGCCCACCCATACGTGCTACAGTCATAATATAGCTGTAGCCATGCCGTATCACAAAAATTACAATGGACTGTATGTTTGTTTTTCACTTTAATTAAAAATGCATTTAACACAAGTAATTTCTTTTAAAATGATGTATTCATTTTATTGAATATACCACTTTTTTATTCTTACACTGTGAAAATTACAAGTCAGTTTAAAAAGTTAAAGTTAGCTTAAAATCAATTACATATAAAATTTTACTCGAACAGATATAGGTACATGAAAGTAATAACAACATTCGTTGAATATTATGATCACTTAAATCTACTGAGGCTTCGGTTGGATTAATCGCATATTGCGGTTGTGTTGCGAGGCTTTACAAAATAGTCGACAAAGTTCGCCCTACGGTACGTTGAAATAGACAAGGTGAAGCAAACCACAAACACGTAAGTGGCGCTTGCAAATCAAACCGCAAGTAAACCTGCCCGAGCAGTGGTTTGATAAAAACAGATTCAGTAACTCCTCGTGTAGTAGAAAATGGACGAAGAATATTCGAAATAATATTTTGTGAGACAAAAGTTTTAATTATTCATTGTTTAAACTAACTTTTTTTTCTGCGAACATTCAGAAATATTTTGGTTAAATCGGGCTGAGGGTTTTATGACCGGTGCTAGTTGTTTTTATTCGGACTATACTATTTCTAATCATCAAAATAAATTATATATGAAAAATGTTATACCAATATCAATTAAGGAAAATGAAAGGAACGAGTGATAGTGACAGGTTATGCTTTTCATTTTATATAATAAGCAAAACAAATGAGTACATTCCACTTGATGATAAGTGGATACTCTGACCAACGGACATTTATATTTATGCTCAATTTAGAATCAAAATGCAAACGTGTTGTCCTCGAAACACAGTAGAATTAGGCTACTATTTTACGCTGGTATTCTGTGAGAGCGTGGTCCTTCCCCGGTTGAGCCGACCCATTCGTGCTACAAACATAATATAGCTTATAAAATGATATATAAAATAATAAAAGTAAACTCTATATTAAGTTATAATAAGAAGGACTCAAGTTAATTTGCAGATATACACAAAATTCTGACGCCAATTACCATCACGCGGATATGTATGGTATCCAAATATATATAGTATAATTTATATAGTATCCGAAAAATACTACGTTGTTTTACAAAATTTTACGTTTTAGTAATAGGAGTAACATGTAATACGTACTAGAAGAGACGTCAAGCCTTGATTATTGGCATACCGCGGACTCAAACCTATATAGACTGTGCCATAAAAAGGTACAGTTAAAGGTGTTTGTTCTAGTACATATAAGTTCAATAGCTTTAGTATTGAATAAGTTTTATTTATAAGCGATTTTAATAATATCATTGAGATGTGCACGAAGAGATAGCTTCAGTTGTTCCATTTTCTCCTCGTGAGATTTCTATCCGGCCAGTATGTTTACAGCATAAGTTCAAAATAAATAATTTGTAGTCGTAAGCGGTAACATAACATTTCAAAAGTCCTCTGCTGAACATTGGCGTCTCTCTAAGATTCCTTCATGGAGGAGATATTTGCCATCAATTGGCTATATTTTGTACAAAGTAATATGACAGTGGTTTTAATGTTGGATTTTTAGATTTTACTTACTTATTTATAAGGTGGGATCCCTTAAATATTAATTTAACAATGTGCATGAAATTCCTTAATTTTCTTTATGTATTTTATAAAATATAGTTTCCATAGACTAAACATTGTCAAACATAATTATACTCTATTTATAATATAACCAACTCATTAAGCCTACTACCGAAGCCATTATTATCTTTTTTTTTTATAGGATAAGGGCGACAAACGAGCACACAGTCCACCTGATGGTAAGTGGTTACTGCGGCCCATAGACATCTACATCTATCCTCGTTTGTGAATAAAAATGCAGATGCGTTTTCACCCGTGAGGACTAAGATGGAATGCCTTATTTCCAGTGAAAAGGGCCTCCGGCCACCTGCACTCACCAAGCGAAACGCAGAGGTAAACCTCTACTTCACGCTGGTATTCTGTGAGGTCGTGGTACCACCCCGGTTCGAGCCGGCCCATCCGTGCGACAGCGAAAGCTGCCGCGTGGCTCTACCACTGTTGAAAACGAAAGCTTTAATCATACAATATTTCATTTATTTTACAATATTACAATATTACATTTTATAATATTACTACGTCATATCTAATCGAAGAAGAAACCTGAGGCAATCAAAAACTCAAAGTAACTAAAATGTAAAAAAAAACTTCATTCTCTATTTTCTCACTCTTCAGTATGAAATTTTATCTTCAAATTTATATGAAAAATTCAAAGTCTCGGATTGGGGCCGACTAAATCTAGTCCAGTTCAATCCCCAGAAGACACAAGTTTGCGCGTTTACCGCTAAAAAGAACCCCTTTGTCGTATCTCCTCAGTTTCAAGGCACTCCCCTTGCTACCTCAGCTAGTATCGGAATCCTTGGCGTCGACATATCGAATAGTGTGCAGTTTCGTGGTCACTTGGAAGGGAAGGCCAAATTGGCCTCTAAAAAGCTTGGCGTGCTCAGCAGAGCGAGACAGTATTTCATGCCGGCACATCGCTTGCAACTTTACAAAGCGCAAGTTCGGCCCCACATGGAATACTGTTCTCATCTCTGGGCCGGGGCACCCCAGTGCCAGCTCCTTCCACTTGACCGCATCCAGCGCAGAGCGGTTCGAATCGTCGACGACCGAGTTCTTTCTGATCGGCTCGATACACTGGCACTGCGTAGAGATTTTGCATCTCTTTGCGTATTTTATCGCATTTATCACGGGGAGTGCTCTGAGGAATTGTTCGGACTAATTCCAGCCGCTCAATTTCACCATCGCACATCGCGACAAAACTCGCGTTACCATCCATACCATCTGGATGATTGGCGGTCCACCACTATGCGATTTAGAAGAAGTTTTCTCCCTCGCACGACTTCCTTGTGGAATCAATTACCACCAGCGAATTTTCCGGACCGATACGACTTAGGAACCTTCAAGAAAAGAGCTCACACCTTTCTAAAAGGTCGGCAACGCATCTGCAATTCCCCTGGTGTTGCGGTTGTTCATGGGCGGCGGTAGTCACTTACCATCAGGTGAGCCGCATGCTCGTTTGCCCCCTATTCCATAAAAAAAAAGTATGAAACCCCTAAAGTATATATATTTTTTATATGGTAGCAGGCAAACGAGCATGCGGCTCACCTGATGTTAAGTAACTACCGCCGCCCATGAACAACAACAAAACGTAAAATAAATATTTTCACGCGATGATTATTTATTATTTCAAATGTCGCTTAAACCCTAATCCGAGGAATCTTTTGATATATTTTAATTCTTTTAAAGATTAATGATGATGAATGGATAAAGGACCGTGAGCGCTGCACGACTTCACAAACGCTCAGATGGAGTTCCAGATGGAATGGTGTCGTGACATGATTACTAAATTTAAAACAGACTCAGTTCTCGACATATATACATTATTGCAGGTTGAGAATATTCGATTTATGAATAAGATTCAGTAACGCTTGTCGATGATTTGACAGTTTCCAAATTAATTAGACTTTGATAGCTAGTTTTATCACTTTGGAAGCTTTTTGCTAAGTGTGTAATTACTATGAGCTTTTTGCTTTTTTTGGAGCTCTACCAACCAGTTATTAATTATTAATTTACCTGAATTAACTTAAGTAGCTAAATTAATTAATTAAAAGTTTAGATTCTTAAATACGAGAGATCCTTCACAGACTTTTTAAATATAAAGAGCATTATCAGTGCGTTATTCGTTAGTGACATTTCTAATCAAGGTTTAATTTACGCTTGAACTTTTTGGTTTAAATTTGTTATCAGTCAGTAATTTCTGACATTTTTTTTCCTTAGAATATAAACAAGGATTTGGTTTAATGGTAAGGTCGTAACAACTATGGCTGTGTGTGAAGCAATACATGTATAGCACGTGAGATACAAAGAGTTCCACGCTTTAGTAACGCAATTGAGGAGAAAGCCGTGCTTACTGCACCAGTAACTCCAATCTTTCATATTTTAGGGTTAGTTATCAATTCTTAAAAAGGCATGTAGGAGAAAATGGGAGACTATTTTCTGTCACCATCTCCCAGTCTAATAGGTCACACTGTGTATATAAAAAAGACCTATACAAACCGATATTTAAACGGTGAATTCCACCATCATCCTTCAGAGTTAGCTACCGCCGGCAAATCTTTGTCACAGAGAGAACGAGGTATCTGGGACAGCAAACATCTGGCCGCCGAACTTCTGCACGTCACGCAGGTTCTGTACGACAACAAGCTTCGGGTCCCGCCCCTACGTCACAGTGACCGAGTGAAGCCGGCCACAGTCTAGCGTGTGCCTGCTGTACTACCATATGTTAGAGGTATCACAGACAAGATTGCCTACATCTTGAAGCGAGCTTCTGTTAGAATATTCTTCAAGCCGCCAAAGAAGATTAGTCAGTTCTTACCGACCGTCAAGTCCAATATTCTTCTACAAGATGCAGGAGTGTACAAGCTTAATTGTGAATGTGGTCTCTCATATATAGGGCATACAATACGATCAATAAAACCCGCGTAAAAGAACACATAGCTGACGTGACACACCAACGTGCCGGGAAGTCTACAGTTTGTGATCACATCCTAAACGGCCCCCGCCATTACATTAGACTTGATAAAACACAAATTCTCGCGAAAGAACATTGATTCCTGCCAAGGGATATACGTGAGGCTATTGAAATTAAAAAAAAACATCTTAATTTCAATAGAGAGGGAGGCTGGAAACTACCACCTGCTTGGAATTCTGTAATTGATAAAATTAAAACTAATCCCAAGCATACCACTGCAAGACTTCCAGACACAGTAAGTTCATTCTGCGTAGATCGGATGAAAATTAATAAAAAACAAAATTAATTATTAAAAAGCTGAAGGTACTCTGGGTTAACTCTGACATCGGGACATCAATCACCTCAGTCCCGCGTAACCATGAATGCTGGAAAGTACTCAAAACGTCGGGAATTAATAAAAATAAGTAAATTAAACGCGATAAAATCCGTAAAAGTATCTAGTTTTATTTAATGTGTAGTATTCGCGTAAATATAAGACATCAAAAAGACTAACCTGCTTAGCTAGCCCGAGGTGAAGGACCAGCCCAACGTGGCCACTAGCCTGTTCGTTGGCGGCTGTGGCGAGAGGAGTGTCGTCCATCCCTAACGCTGCAGCCAAATCCTCTCGCTCTGTGACTATGGCGAGGCCACACCTTGAGGGAGAGGAGTAACGGTATTGCGAGGCGCCGCTCTCCCTACGGTCCAGGGCCAGAACTTGGTTAGCGGCGGGGCCACAGACCAGACCCGCCACTGGGGTCAGAGAAGCTGGTGCACCCGAGTGCTTGTTTTTTCTGGCCCCAAGGCCTCCATGTATCAGTGTCGAGGGAGTCCGTTGCGCAGGTTAAGTAAGAGACCACGGAGATAGGCGTGCTTGTGTTCCTACTGCGTCTTACTTGTGAATAAAAAGGATACTAGAAGTCTTCTCCCGAGAAGGGGCTGCAATGGGGTGACCAGCACCAGTGGGGCCGCAGATATGTGGGAAAGCGTTCCAAAATGCAGCGAACGTGAAACGGGAGGAGCGCGGAGTTTTAGTCAATGCGAGTCCAACATAACCTGTTCTTACCCTCGCAAGGCAGATAAACGTAAGCATTTGCCCATGATAAAAAGCTGAATTTTAATCTGGTGTCTTATGAAAGTGTCATCCTTTCCCGGTTGAGCCAAACCATTCGTGACACAATTACAAAATGATTGTAGTATGGCTCTATCACGTAAAAAATGTCACCTGGGCAATGAAACTGAAGGGAGTGCCTGGGAAGTTTCTTAACGTGATAGAGTCATGCAGAGTCGTGCATATAGCTATAGCACGATTAAGTCGGCTCTACCGGGGTAGAACCACACACTCACATAATAGCAGAGTCAAATAGCAGCTTAATGCCGCAGTGTTTCGTATGGTGAATGTAGAGAACCGTAGACCCTTTTTCTCTGCTGTATATTGTATCTCTATCTGTATATTGATTCTTAATCGAGGATAAATGTAGATATCTATAGGCCACAGTATCCAATTACCGTCAGATAAACTGTGTACCACCCTTTTATATCACCCTTTATTAATTTTGAAAAAGGATGTTAAGCATAACCGTGCGATGTATAGCAGACCCAACGTATGTTCGGTTTGAAGCTGAGACAGTCGACAAGTTTAATATTGCTGTTGGCTGGCACCAGGTATTCACTTTAAATTCATATTTGTTTGAACTTGTTATAGATGTACTGACATCAGATGTATAGAAAAAGCCATCCTGGTACATACTGTTTGTTGACGGCTTTGTATTTATTAGAGAAAATGCACTTGAGGTTAAGAGTAGACTGGCAAAATGGCAAAAGATATTAGAGAGTACCGGACTGAAGGTCAGCAGAACCAAAACTGGGCACCTGTTATGAGGCTTTGGCGGTGCTTCCTCAAATAATATATCCTTAATAACCTGCTCTGAGTTTTGGCGCTACAGTTCATTAATGCAGAATGATGTTGAGATAGACTGATACGTAAAAAATAGAATAAATTCTGGATGGATGAAATGGCCACAGGTCACAAGAAACTTGCGATCTGCTGTATCACCTTAATCTCAAAGGAAAACCTAAAAGATTTTAATATGATAAATCCTAGCTGGGCACGAAAATGATAGATGTAATTAGAGTAAATGTAGCTGAAATGCGAATGTTGAGATGTTTGTGTGGGGTGACTAAATTCGATAAAATAAGAACCAAATTTTTTAGAGGCACTTTGAAAGTGGTCTAAGTCTCGGAAAAGTTAAGTAGTAGGCTAGCGTATTATAGGTATATTATGCGAAGGAAAGGAAATCATACAACAAAAAGAATGTTGGCTATAAAATTGGATGAATGTATGCGCAGCGGCCTAAGAAAATATCGATGGACCGTCTCAGGGATGATATGCGTAGGAAAGGTGTAAGTGAGGAGAATATTGCTAAATAGGGAAGGGTGAATAAAGGTTATGCCGATCCAAAATAACTTGGGGTAAGTGCAGGAGGAAGAAAAGTTTTCTTATTGTTACTGGCCATAGATTATTTAATATCAATTTATAATGAATTGATTGACAAGCCTTTGAACATTAAAATGATAAATTTATGTGATATTATTACAAAATTGAAAAAAAAGCGTTGAAATGTTTGTACAGCACTAGACGTACTATATTACACTAAAGCAAAAACAAAACACACTAATATATCAGGTCTGGTAAAGTTAGACAATGTTTTAATCGTGTAACGACACACCAACTTCTAAACGCGCTCAGAATACAAAACTGGACTAAATCATTTGAAAAAGAGACAGTCTTATACAACGTGCAACTTATACCCAGTGGTTCCTTTTAATTGCGTTATCAGAATCAGCATTGAAACGTATAAAAATAACTTTACTTTAGAAAGCTCGAGGATCAAAATTTCTAATTAAATTAAAAAGTAAATTTTATTTTGCAAATTGTATGCGATTTTATTAGCTGTGTATTGGCTGGAGAGTAAGAATATCAACGTGTATATGAGGATCTATGTAAATGTTTATGGGCCACAACATTCACTCACTATCAGATGAACTGTGTGCTCATTTGTCACCCTATTATATAAAAAGAAACATTTTCAGCTACGTCATCACTTACCATTAGTTGGGATCAGTCAAGCACTGGTTTATAATGGTTAGAAAATAGGTATGTATTAATTTTTTCAGAAAACTAAAAAGGAAACTAAGCTCTTAACAAATTAAATTTAGCATTAAATCAAATTACCTTAACGTAAGCCTTATATCCTAGAATAAACCAGAATTGTGTCTTTTTTACATTAAGCATTGTGACTGTTTAATAAAGTCAAAAAGTTGACAATATACGTAGTATATACGTAGGTCTAGTGTAATCCTTGAACTTAATAGCACTGTTACGGTACCATTACTTTTTATGTTGACAATTCTGTAAACGGCTTATTGGGCGGCGTGAGATAGGGCCACTTACTAAATACACCAAACCTAGAAAATTCTCGCACAAAATTTATATAAAAATCTATTTTCTATTTTGTTGGAAAGGCTTTTATATATGTACGCGATTTTAACGCTTAGTAAAATTCTATTGTGTATTTAATACATACGTGAACATTGTAACATAATTCTTTTTTTCAAATTTATTTATTTTATAACTTGATCGGTTTCTGTTATTAATTATATTTTCAATAATTTCGTTTTCGTAATCACTTTTACACAAACAAAAGTCTGTCTCCCGGAGAGGCGGAAAGTGAATTGCGGAGGCCCGTCTGGCTACGCTGAATGTATGTTTTTTTTTTATTTCTTTATACTACCACTATTCTGCGGTACTCTTTTTTCTGTTTATGTTATTCTTTTTTTTTTCCTTATATTTCCGCTTTATTTTTTTTTCCCCTTTTCCGTTCGTGTCGTTATTATATTTCTTTCATAGTTATTGCATAGACCTTATTATCTTACACCTATCATGCATTATACATTACTATATATCTTATATCTATATAATATTCAAACTTTCCACTGTTTGTTTTTTACATTTGTATAAGCTATTGAATAGAATAATACACTATAATATAATACACAATACAAAATAAATAAAATTACAGAATAATATACAATACAAGAGCTAATTCTTATCCTACATATTACTTGCACTAGTATTAGATTATGCATAACTTGCGATTACATTGTGTATTACTGGAGCATTGTGCTTTATTGTTATTTTTATATTCTTTCCTTTTTTTTTACGTTATTATTCGTTTTTAAATACAGCTACAACTTGATATGCAATCTTTTTCACTTGATCTTGTATGTGTGCTATGCGTTATTATATTTTTTAAATTTCTCTTGTAGTTGCTTCCTTATTAGTTACTTTCTATTTAAACTAATTCACAATACTATTCTATTCTAATCCTTGATATTATATTATTACATACAAATGCATACGCACACATACGCATATATACATACATATTCATTTCATTCATTTACATTATCATATACATACCTATACATAACCACATACATACATATACATAACATGTTATAACTGCATTCTTGTACTATTGCGCGTAATATAATCAAATTGTATATTAACTAGTCCACCACTTTGCTTCCGTTCTCTTTATTTATGACTTTTAATATAGAGAGAGCAAAGCCTATAAAATAATATCTGCAATAGTCATCTGCCATTATTAAACTTAGATTCTTAGAGTTTAAGTCCATTCCCATGCTGCACTCGCATTCATACCTTTTTTTGCCAAAACGTGGGCAATCTGAAAATATATGCTCAATTGTTTGGTATGAGCTATTATCGCATGTGCAGTGTGGGGACGGTGCCAACTTAAACCTGTAAAGATAGGCCTTATTTCCTCCATGACCGGTTAGTAACTGTGTTATGATGTTGGTTAAGCTTATATGTCTAAGTATTTTGTGTGCCGTCGTGATGCTCGGGAAGAAAGTTTTTGTGGTTTCGCGGGTGGATGCCTCTTCGTACTTGTGTTGCCAATTTAGCAAAGTGTGGCTTCTGGTGAGGTACTTGGCGTATGACAATGGGAACAAGTCGTATGCAGGTCTCTGCTTTTTATGAGTAGCGGCATATTTAGCCAACTCATCTGCTCTCTCGTTTCCCGTCAGCCCACAATGAGCCTTTATCCAGTAAAAATTTAGTTCCCCGTTTCTTTTTTCTAGGATGTTAAGTTCTGAGTTTATTTCTGCAGCGATGGGGTTCAGTGCTGATGGGTTGCAGATGTTTGTTATTGCTGATCTGGAATCGCTTAGAATATTGGCTTGAGAAAGTTTTTTATCTATTAAGAATTTGATCGCTCTTAGGATGGCTATCAATTCCGCTTGATAGACGCTGCAATAGCTCTCAAGTCTACAAGTAATGTTTTTGATTTCTTTACCGTTTTGCCAGACCGTAATTGCAGCTCCGACCTTATTGTTCATCTTGCTTCCATCTGTATAAATATTTATCCAGTTGTTATTAATGTTGTCCATGTCTTCTTGTGTTGTTATTAGCTTAAATTCTCTTTGTCGTCTGTCAGCAGGGTGTGGTAGAAGATATGGACTAATTCTCGTCTCCAGGCACCTTCCTGGGAGTGACGTTATAGGTTTACCTCTCTTGATTCCGTATATCTCCGCGTTTTCTTTAGCTCGTAGAGCTAATGGAATAATTTGAGCTAGAAGTGCACTTGAGACGAGGGAGATAGTTTTGTGTCCTTTACATATACGGATGCTGAACATGCGTGTTATTCTGTTGAGGATTCGTTCTATATACTTTTTATTTGTAGTTTCTGCCCAGCAGCTGGCTGAATAAAGGATGGTGGGTTCCACTACTGCTAGGTAGATTGTTCGTACGATGTCCGAGTTCAAGCCCCATTGTGCTCTTGCAGCTCTAGATACCATTTTGTATAGATTTGCTGAATGTATGTAGAACAATGAATGATAAGATGGATAAAATATTCGGAATGATAGATGTTAGAAGAATATGTGTAAATGAGACGAAACGAAAGGGAAGAGATGTCGCTGGACATGCCATGTATATCGCTTACTGGTCTGCTGTAGACGAGACCGAGCGGGCATGCAAGGGAGTCAGTGTCATCCTTTCAGAAAGAATGGGTCAATGTGTAAAAAGTATGAATGTGTTAGCCCAAGGCTGCTGTCGATACGAATGAAAGTGGGCTTAAAGAAGTCGTTTGTGCTAGGGTTGTATGCCCCAGATTAGTCTAAGCCCACTTATATCCAAGAGCAGTTTTGGGACATGGTAAGGCTGGTGTTGATGAAATGTAAGAAAAACGAAAATATTATTATGTTTGGATATTTTAATGTAAGGGTTGGAATGAAGAGGTCTGGTAATGAAAGGATATTAGGAACGTTTGGCGATGAAAGTATAAATGAGAACGGTTAAGACCTCCTCACCGTATGTGTGGAAAAAAGTATTTTTGTGACGAACACTTTCGTTCGCCATAAGAAGATTCACATGTATACATGGAAAAGACGGGATGATAGAAGCATTATAGATTTCATAATTGTGGATGAAAGAAAGAGGAGCGTAGTGGTAGATACAAGGGTTTACCGGGGGTCCAACGTAGGGACGGATCATCACTTGATCTTTTGCCAAATTAATGGTCTGTTCAGGCGTTGGCGGCATCGGACATCTGTGTCTACCACTGCGTTACAGCGTATAGGAATAGAGAGGATACCAGATGAAGGTGTGAAAGAGAAGTATAAATGTAGACTGAGGGAAAATATAAGTAACTTGAATGAATTATGTATGAATAACTTAGACTTAAAGTTTATATGGAATAACGTTAAGAAAGTTTTGGTGGATACAGCCATCGATGTATGTGGTATAAAAAAGAGAAGGTATGAAAAGAAAAATAATAGGCTGTGGTGGGATGATAAGGTACGAATGGAAATTAAAACAATGAAGAGAGCATGGCTAGATTTTGGTGGTATGAATGATGAGATTGAAAGAAAAAATGTTTGTTGTTTATTTAGAATGATTTTTATTTAGCAGGAATGGTAGATATGATAAGGATACAAAACGACGAGTGCACGCAGAAAATAAAGTGAATGGGCCTCTACACGCAATTATAAACAGTCAGAATGTGTCAAATAGGGCACGTATGGCAATTCATAATGCTGTGTTAGTGTTAGTTACTTTAATGTATGATAGTGAATGTTTGGTCTGGCATAAAAAGCATGAGATTAGAATAAATTGCTGTACAAATGCGGTCCTTAAGGAATATGCTAGGCCTGAATCTCAATGACAGGGTGAGAAATAGTGTGATAAGAGAAAAGTGTGGCTTGCAAAATGACGTTGTGACCAGATTTAAGAAAGGAATGCTTCGGTGGTTTGATCATGTAGAAAGAATGAACGAGGAAAGCAAGACAAAGCAAATTTATGTTGCAGAAGTGAACGACAGGGTCGAGAAGGGACGCCCTAGACGAAGGTTTATGGACTAAATCGGCGATACATTGAAAATGGGCCAGGTTAGGAGTACCCTTAACCGACGAGCGTGTATGCGTAGATATATGGATGTAAAGGAGGCGAGAGAGGTGTGTCAGGATCGCTCCAAATCTGACATGGGTGACAAGCGTAAGTGTTTGCGTATTTACACAATCAAAGTACATAAATAATACTTAATGGTTACCACTGGTTCGAAATAAACCTCTGTCCTGGCAAGAACTAGCAGGAAACCCAGCGAGACTTTTCTTTAAATAACAGCTTACAATCATGTATGTTACACAATTATCAATACAAGGAAATTAGAAATAGCTTGGAAGCGATCACCTTATTCCCACGGGTCATTATCATCTATAAATTCCTTAATATTAAAATAATCCATTGTATACAATCTTTGTTTAATAAAGTTTTTGAAATTTGAGCAGGTCAAATTTTGTATGTTTTCTGGAAGTTTGTTGTAAAAGCGTATACATCGCTCCAAGAATGAATTACTCTCTCGGTGAAGTAGAGTAACTGGTATAACAAGCTTGTATCTGTTCCTAGTATTTACAGACTGAACATCACTTATTTTTGGAAAACTCCTTTTATTTTTCTGTGCGAACATTACATTTTCATAAATCTTTTGAGAGTCCAAAGTTAATTTATTAATTTCCTTAAATTTTTGTCGCAGTGACTCTTTAGGCTTTATATCAAAAATCGCTCTTATGCCTCTTCTGTAAAACAAACATGATTTCAGTGTCAGCCGCATGTCCCCATAGCAAAATAACATACGACATTTTGCTATGGATATCGCTAAAGTAAACTTATCTGTTTCAACACGGGTAAGATTTCTAATATTTTTTACAGCATATGCTGCAGAACTAAGTCTGCTTACTAGTTTTGATATATGGGGACTCCTTTGAAACTTCGCAATTAGTGTGAAACCAAGAAAAATGGTGATATCGACAAGACTCAGTTCCTCCGCATTTAAAATAACACTTTAATTGTTTGATATTTAGAGCCATGAATTTCATTCATTTTGTTTAAGCGCCATTTATTGTATATTATTAACGTTGAACCAATTTAATAATTAAGATATAGCATTATTTACTTCAATATATTTTAGTAATACGCACATACACATAAACACTCACGCCTGTCACCCAGAGACTATGGACTTCCATTTAGCGCGATTCTGACACACCTTTCTCGCCTCCTTTACATCCATATATCTACGCATACACGCTCGTCGGTTATGGGTACTTCTAATCTGGCACATTTCCAATGTATCGCCGATTTGGTTGATAAAATCTTAATCTAAAACATAAAGGGGCCGAGAATTGAGCCTTGAGGCACGACCATTTGTACCATCTAGCCGGAAGAGCTCATAATGTTAATGACAAACTTTGCGCTCTTTTACTTAAATATGTAATAATTAATTTAAAATAATTACTTTTTACACCGTAGTATTGAAGTATCCTGATTAGTAAATTCCTCCTGTAAATTTCCTGTAAATTCTCCCATGCATAAAAGATATATTTGATCAGCTCAACACCAGCATCAGTTGTCGAGCGACCTCTTATGAAACCGAATAGATTTTTATGAAGTAAATTATGTATATTAAAAAAATACATTTAATCAAAAATATTTTTTTCAAAAATGTTACTAAGTGTTGGTAGTACAGGAATAGGTCTCAAATTGATGGGGTCTAATGAACCACAAGAATTAAATAAAAGTATTAATTTACTATGTTTTATTAAATTAGGAAATACACTAGATTCGATATTATTATTACATATCATAGCTAGATGAGATGATAGATTAGATTTTTTATTTATTCCATTAATAACAAAATACATTGTATTGGAAATAACAAGTTAATTCAATAAGATTTTAAAATAACATTATCATTTATGCAATACTAAATTAATTATCCATATCAAAATAATAAAATTACAATAATAGGAAACAATATAAATACAGTAGAGAAATATGTCAAAATGATGAGATTACAAAAAGAAATATGTCAGTTATTTAACTATATTTTATCATCAGTCAATTAGAATTTACATATTCTTCAACACAATAAAAACTTTTTTCCAGAAGATACGACCTCAATCTGTTTTTAAATTGAATCTTATTTGTTATGCATTTTAAATAATTAGGTAACTTATTAAATAGTCTAACCGGTTGATATCTTGCACAATGTTTAATTATCTGTAGGTTAGGCTTATCAGGTTCACAACATCTTTTCGCCTAGTGTCATGACGCTTTACCCTTTCTTCTGCGGTTTCATATCTATCTAATTTTTAACAAGGTCTGTAAGAAGAACTAGAATGTACCGACATGGCGCAGTATGTATTTTTAGATTTCGCATGTGTTCTCGATACTATTGTCTTTGGGATATGCGCACCATAGTTCTTATTGCTCTCTTTTGTATAATAAATGCCTTCTTAAGATTGTAATCATAACTATTTTCCCAAAATTTAATGCTGTATCTTAGACGAGATTCTACTAGAGCGTAATATACCATTTTTAATTGCTTCATTGTTAGCTTCTCTCTTGAGCTTCGTAAAGCATAACATGAAGATAATTAATATTAATATGAATATAATATTGTTATATAATACAATGAATATAATATTGTTTTCTATGAAATTTACTTCTTGTTTTCAATTAAGAAGAGAGTATATGAATACCAAAAATCTTTACAGAATCTACAGTAAATATACATTCATCATTTAGTTTAATATCTAAGGTATCTCTTGCTCTTGCAGTAGATTTAAAAAAAGATGGCTTTGATTTTCTGGGTTTAGTTTAAGGTTATTTGCATTAAACCACTAAGCAAAAGCTTCTAAAACGCAATTAACTTTGTTGTTGAGATCTAAAATATTTCGTGCACTTATTATTGCATTCGAATCGTCAGCAAATACTTCAAAATCAGTATCTCGTAAAGAGTTGTACATAAATGGAATTAAGTCATTTGTAAAAATTATGAACAGAATGGGTCCTAAACCTTGGGGAACACCTCTTTTAATTTTATTTCGTTTTGATTTAAATATTTTCCCTCGTTAATTTTTTGTATACTTGATCTCAACGTATTGATATCTGTTACTCAAGTATGACTTGAAACGCTCCCAAACCTTTCCTGGTACACAATAATGCCGTAACTTTCTAATTAAAATTTGGTGATCCAACATATCAAAAGCTAAACTCAAATCTAGAAAGAGGCCTGCTACCTTTTTCTTCTTATATAAATTTGTCACAACGTATCCAAATTGCTGTTTATTTAGTATAATGTTTTCATAGAGGTATTTAATTAGTCATGTCTTTATTAATTTTTCGAAATTTTTTGAAAGAGTTTGCAGTAAGGAAATAGGTCCATAGTTTTTCGAGTCTGTTCTGGTCATTTTTATATATACAGGCAAAACTCTGGCAATTTTAAGTTGGTCAGTGAAGACACTCTGCTCATAACACTCATTGTAAACCTAGCAAGAGCACTAGCCCCTAAGTCAATATTTCTTTTAAAGATTGATATAGGGATGTCGTCCCAGCCACACGATTTTTTGTCCTCCATTTTTCTTACTATTTTAGTAATTTATGTGGGTGTGATTTGTTCCTAAATCATGACCTTTGAACAAGTATGAATATTCTGTTCAAGAAATTTCATCGAGGAGATCAAATTACCTGTGGATGGAGAATCGCCATATTTACATTTTCTGCAAAAATATATACTATTAATTGAGGATTGTCAATGTATAAGCCGTTTTCCTATAATTTTATTTCATTCATACCAGAGACTTGCTTTCTATGTTTGTTTACTGCGCTCCATATTGCTTGAGCCGAGTTCTTTGATAGTTCTATTGTAGACTGAACTGCGTTTTTTTGGAGACTCGTATTACATTTCTAAAAATTCAAACGTAGTTATTTTTGTAGTTTACAATAATAATATCGGTAACAGAGCGATGTGTCGAGTTAAGGAAGCGTTTCATTTTGCTAGATGTCTTAATTCCTACTACTGGTTTTAATTATTACTACTAGTTTTAATTTCTTTGGTCATTTTTCTGTAACTTTGTGCAAAGTTTCCATTGAGATGCCTCAAAAAACAATTTATACCATACCGATTCCAACCATGCTTTAGACCATGTTCTCTAAAAATGGTATTGTTCGTCTCGTTAAAAATTCTTAGTTCCTTCAATATGACTGTGTGATATTTATTATTCTGACTTCGGGATTGAATTTCAGATGGGCATGCAGCATTGCAAACAATTGCTGCATGCCCATCTGAAATACCATTGTAATCCACTTTTGTGTCATTAATACCAGCATCAGGGAACGAATCTTCGTTATGAAGTTGTCCAAACAATATTTTGCACTACCCTTAATGTATGTCACTGAATATATTAGTGGTCTAACATTATAACATTTAAGCAGGGACAAAAATTCTGACCGTTGTTTCGTGTCTTTCAGCAAATCAATGTTGAAGTCTCTACAAATTATGCATTTCTAATTGAAGTTAAATTCCAATTACTTAACTTGATCTGTATTTATAGAAATCCAGTGGTGCTGTAATAGAATCTCGTCTAAGGTACAGCATTAAATTTTGGGAAAATGGGTATGACTACAATCTTAAGAAGGCATTTATTATACAAAAGAGAGCACTCCAAATGATAAGATCCGTTAAGACATTTAGGCTACAGAGTGTGCCAAAGTAATAGAGATACATACACGTACAGGGTTATTTTTTAAAAAAGTGTCCAAATTTATGTTTATATTTATTTCACGTAACGGCACCAATTATAATTTGGTGAGAGGAAGTATTAGTGTTAGTCATAGTTATTTATTCCATTAAAAACAAAATAGCCGAGTTCTTCGATAGCTCTATTGTAGACTGAACTGCGTGTTTTTAGCGGCTCGTATTACCTTTCTTAAAATTCGAACGTAATTATTTTTGTAGTTTACAATATTACTATCGGTAACAAAACGATGTACCGAGTTAAGAAAGCGTTTCATTTTGCTAAATGTCTTAATTCCCCTTTTAACCCAATTCTATTTAAGGTTTTAATTTTTTTGGTCATTTTTCTGTAACTTTGTGCAAAAATTCCATTAAGACTCCTCGAAAACAATTTATACCATACCGATTCCAGTCATGCTTTAGAACGTGTTCTCTAAAAATGGTGTTGTTCGTCTCGTTAAAAACTCTTAGTTCCTTCAATATTACTGTGTAATATTTATTTATCTGACTTCGGGATAGAAGAGAAACATTGCAAACAATTGCTGCATGCCCATCTGAAATATCATTGTGATCCACTTTTGTGTTATTAATACAAGTATCGGGGAGATTCGTTATGAAGTTATCCAAACAAGATTGTGCACTACCCTTAATGTATGTCACTGAAAATATAATTGGTCTAAAATTGTAACAATTATGCAGGGACAAAAATTCTGACCTTTGTTTCGTGTCTTTCAGCAAATCAGTGTTGAAGTCTCCACAAAATATGCATTTCTTATTGAAGTTATATTACAATAACTACTCCGACTGTCCTATAAAAGCACTGAAACATTTATCCACTGAATTCCTATAAATACAGATCAAGTTAAGTTTTGTTTGCATATCAGTAATACCACAAACCTCAAAATAGTGGATAAATACTGCAGTGCTTTTATAGGATAATAGGAATTGGAAATATCAGCATAAATTTGGCTACTCTTTGTAAAATAACGCTGTAAACGTGTGTATGTCTATTATTTTGGCACACTCTGTAGCCTAAATGGCTTAATGAATCTTATCATTTGGAGTGTCGTAAGAATCGTCTTATTTGTAGAAGTGACATAGAATATAAAAAAATTCTCTTTTCAGTAAACTTTTTTACGCAGACGGGATTTTAATGACTGTTTTAACATTTAAACATGGTTTGTAAAATTATTATTGAAATTCATTGGAAAGCTTGCGTGGTATAATTTTGTCTGAACAGTTTCGCTTTTAATAATACTCTACGTCATTTTAATTTTATTGCAGGCAGGCTGAATTTTATTTCTTAAATGTAAAGACTTGGCTGTGGAGCAGACTTATTTAATATTCCATCAGTATTACATTAAAATAAACGAAAATTACATCAGAAGGAATAAAAATAGCAATAACGTCTACTGAAAAAGGAGAAAAAATATAATGAAAACGACAGAGCAAAGAAAATCTGATTTCGTGCAAGGGATAAAGGAAAAAAGAAACACGATTTGTTAGCTGGAATACATCACGCAATAAACAGGTAGGGAAGTAATTTCTGTTTTTTCTTATTATGAGAAATTGAACGTTTCCCCGGCAAGTGGTTTAATATTGGCAAATTAGATTTTTTTTTCATCTCCCCTAATGTGTGTGTGTGAATGTGAATGTGGCAAACTCACAGTACACCCATAATACAAAGTATAAATATATTTTATATAACTGTGGTGGCAAACTCATAGTACACCTATAGTAGATAGTATAAAGCTGCGTTACTAAGTCAGTTGTAAGTTAATAAACAAGATAAGTATTTGTTGATTTTGAAAACTTTGAGTTAGATTTATTACTTTAACAATTTATGGTAATGTTATTCTGTAGATAAACAGATATACAAGCGCTAATTTTAAACATTGTTAAATGTAAAAGTATGCAAATCATAATAGTTCACCATACTAATAATTAGTATGGCCTATTTTTTCATAGTGCACACAGTCCATTTGATAGTACTCGGATACCGTGGCCCATAGACATCCACATCTATCCTCGAACCTCCTTAAACTTTAGATACGTTGACACCCCAAAGCAATAAGATAGAATGCCTCGTAGCCATTAAAAAGAGTCTTCGGTTTTTTAAACTTACAATACCAAACACAGAAGCATTAAGCTAATATTTTACGCTGGTATAATCTGACGGCGTGGTCCTTCCCCGGTCGAGCCGACCCATTTATAATACAACCATACAGATACTGAATGCAGAGTTGCTCTACCACGAATAAGATTATATTACAATGGTAAATAAAACGTGAAGCAAAAGTGCAGTGGACTAAAATGAAAAGAAAATAAGAAGTCGATTTGATTATTTATGGTGATGGTAATGATACTTGTTTATTATAATTTTCAATCTAAAAAAATTAGTATTGTTCATAATCGGGGTTTGGAAGTCACAACTTGTATATATGTTTTTCTAATATCATCATCATCATCATTACAGCCCTTCACAAGTCCACTGCTGAACATAGGCCTCCCCCAAAGAATGCCACAAAGCACGGTCCTGAGCCACCTGCATCCATCGACTTCCTGCATATCTTACCAGGTCGTCACTCCATCTAGTGGGGGGACGCCCTACACTTCGCTTGCCGGTACGAGGCTGCCACTCGAGAACCTTTCTTCCCCATCGGTTGTCGGTTCTTCGAGCTATATGGCCGGCCCATTGCCACTTCAGCTTACTAATCCGTTGGGCTATGTCGGTCACTTTGGTTCTACTGCGGATATCCTCATTTCTGAGTTTATCACGCAGAGAAACTCCGAGCATAGCCCTCTCCATAGCTCGCTGAGCGACCTTGAGCTTCCTCATACGGCCAGCAGTGAAGGACCACGTCTCAGTTCCGTAAGTCATCACTGGCAACACGCACTGGTTGTACAATTTCGTTTTAAGGTTTTGAGGTATGTCTGACGAGAAGATGTGTCGTAGCTTCCCGAACGCTGCCCAGCCGAGTTGAATCCGTCGATTGACCTCTCGGTCGAAGTTGGACTTACCTAGTCGGACTATTTGTCCCAGGTAAACATACTCGTCAACAACTTCGAGCTTAGTGTTCCCAACAACTACCGGCATAGGTGTGACATGGACATTAAACATGATCTTTGTTTTGTCCATGTTCATCTTAAGACCTATCCGTTGGGAAACACTATTGAGGTCATTGAGCATAGTGCTTAGGTCCTCCAGCGATTCTGCCATAAGGACTATATCGTCGGCAAATCGAAGGTGAGTGATGTACTCGCCATTGATGTTGATACCGTATCCTTTCCAGTCCAGAAGCTTGAAAACGTCTTCCAATGCAGCGGTGAAGAGTTTCGGGGATATGACGTCACCCTGTCTTACACCTCTCTGCAATTGGATAGGTTTCGTACTCTGGTTCTGTACTCGGATAGCCATCGTAGCCCTACTGTACAAGCACTTCAACACTTCGATATACCGAGAGTCAACTTGGCACCGCTGAAGGGACTGCAGCACCGCCCAAATTTCGACGGAATCAAAGGCTTTCTCATAGTCCACATACGCCAGACATAGTGGCAAATTGTACTCCTCGGACTTCTGTACAATTTGCCGTAAGGTATGTATGTGGTCTATGGTGCTAAAGCCCTTTCGGAAACCGGCTTGTTCTTTTTCTAATATGTGTGAATGTAATTTCCAACACATTGGTGTACAATACACTCAGACAAAGCAAAGGCATGTTACCTTATACAGGCTTATGAATTACGTCCTTTAGCGTTTACGTTTACATTACTAATAAACTAAATTCAAAAATCAAAATTAGTTCTGAAAACGAGTTTTATAATTTTGACAATGTAAAATAATATATTATTATAAATTATATTTTACGCATGGTACAGCCATGCTGCAACTATAGTAAAGCATGAATGAGTCAGTTCTATCGGTGAAGTTCCGCGCTCTCACAGAATACCAGCGTACAAGTTTGATACTGCTGTGTTTTGTAGGACGAGCGTAGATAATTTGCTTTTTACTGGAAACAAGGAATTCCAGCTTAGTCCTCAGGGGTGACAGTGCATTTGCATTTTGATTCTTAATCGATGGTGTATGAAGATGACTATATGGGTATACCTGTAGATCCTTCAATTTAAGCACCATTAATCACTGTTGTCGTATGGTGATGTGTAGTGCTGATATCAAAATCAAATCAAAAAATCAAAAATCGTTTATAACGTTTCAAAAGGTAGTAACAAACAAGTGGCAAGGGTACTGGGTTGGTAAAACCTGTGTTACGGGGTACCCCGCTCTTCCAACAGACAAATTTAACAATTTGAAACATAGAATATTACATATTATTATTGTTCGCGCACAAGCGCTAATATCAATAATGGACGTCAAAGGGCGCGCGCGCCCCGGCGATACCGGTATGACGTCCCGCCGTCTCGAGGACGTGCGAGGAAAAATGGGAGTCCAATTCATCGCGTCGAAAGATAAACACGCGTTCTTTGTCGGGAAGTCGGAAGCGGAATATGATAGGCGCGTATAGTAAATATACCACTGGGAATTGTAACACGTATTCCTGTTTTGTTAGCTTCACCCCGGGACTTAGTGTCTAATTCAGAATCTGTATAAGTGGATTCGACCGTATTAGTCACTAGTGCGGTATTTGATATTCTAGAAATAACGGTGACCTTTGATCCGTACGTTCTGTGTTCATTTCGCGAGTCAAGCGTTATAACAAACGAGAGTTAGTGGCTTCTGTAAGGTAGTTAATCGTACGACAGAGTTAAAGAACTGTCATCGTAGAAAACGAAGAAAGTGACTGCGGAAGGAGACCGTAGTTTGGAGAGGTGCTGAGGGCCGAACTGCTGCAGAAGATAACGGTCTAATAAGGTCAATAACACTACCAGCCACACCCAAATACACATCACTGACCTTTACTTTCCTAGCACTATACATCCACACGCTACCTGACCGAATCCTGAGGGACCAGTCGCTTTGGATAGAGGTAAGTAAGCTCCCCTTATAGAAAACAAGGCTCCCCCCTGATTGTTTATTGTAATTAGAAACTTAAATCTTGGCCTGTAGCAGGCCCGACCAGCATCTGCTTGTAGGTTCTCCGTCTATGGGCCCGCGGGGGACCCTACTCCTGCTTTAACAATCCTTTAGACATAAATTGATGAAATTTTAGATACTTAAGAAAGAATGAAAGTTTATGTATGTGTGTTGTGTGTTGTGTGTTATTGTGTGTGTGTGTGTGTGTGTGTGTGTGTGTGTGTGTGTGTTTGTGTGTTTAGCAAATAAGCAGTTCTGTTTCTTCATAATTGAGGCTAAGCAGAGTTGTTGTTAGCAAATGTTTCAATTTAACACAAGTGAGGGCATACATATTTAGCCTACTATTTAATTTATTATATGGATGTTTTTATTTACAGGCAAATTGGTTTTTTCTTAAATTTAGTTCTATAATATGGAATATTGAAAACAGGTAGAATTCTACGTTTAAGTGTCTGAAGGGCAGTGTATGGTAAAGTGCTGTGGGTTCGTATAACACTCTTTAAAATGTACATTTGGCGGGTTGTCAAGATTTTGTAAGATTTGTGTAGTTCGTGAGTTGAGAAACGGATTGGTTTAAAGAACATCACTTTCAGTAATGCTCTTTGAGCCCTTTCAAGAGTTATTAAATAGGACTTAGCTGCTCCACCCCATGCTGTAATGCAGTAGCTTAAGACAGATTGGGCTAGAGCTTTATACGTATATATAAGGATTTTATTATCTGCGACATGTCTGAGCCTTCTAAAAACCCACATAAGCTTTCTTATCTTGTCAATGGTAAACTCAATTTGTTTGTTCCATATAAGATGCTGGTCGATATTAATACCTAGATATTTAATAGTAGACGATCTAGCAATATCAACACATTGACAATTTTTCACCTGGTTTTGGGAGCAGCTATGAATTTTAAGAGCAAAGTCCGAGTGTGGTAAGGTAGATTTTCGTATCACAAAAGGAACAAATTGGGTTTTTGATACATTAAGAAATAATAGATGTGATCTTAAGTAATTTGATATATGTCGTAATCCTGATTCAGTCGTAATTCTAAGAGAATCCCAACACTTTTCACTGAAAATCAGGGCATTCTTTATTATTAAGAGATCTTAGCTAGTTAAAATTTAACATATTTATAATGGATTTCCACAGAGTAACGCCCGATTTTATTAATAAATATTTGTTTGTTTGTTTGTACGTTTTCTATATCTGCTAGACCTTTAAACCGATTACAATTAAATTTGATTTGTTACAGTGTGCAGGTACACGAAGTGTTTTTTTGCCTATTTCTTGCCTGCACGGTTTGTGCGTCAGCCATGTCTTCCATTTTTCAATGTATAATTATCCTTTATAGTACAAATGTATAATTATCCTTCATATTACACTGCTTCACAATATATTGATGCGTCTTATTGTGCAGTCCTTGGCAGATTTTGACGGCAACTTGAGCCAGCAGACAGTTGGCAATGGTATCTCAAGGCGCCTAAGCAGACAACCTTATCTTGAGAATCACATAACCATTAGAGCATTTGTTTCACCGTCTCCATTAATAGTTCACATGCGCAGACATTTAGTACACAAAATCGCACCACTTTTACATATCAAAGTCCACTTCTAACCATTATATAAACAATAATACAGGAGCAGCAAACCGCCGCCGGTCAAGTTCCCGCCAAAACCTCCACACGAAGAGTTTAAAACAAGAGGCATTACTATGCATGTCGTTCATAGGTAGTAACCTACTTCTTTGATATATTTTATTATATTCCTTAATATATAGCTATATAAGTCTTAATATAAATAGGTTATAAATCCTTTTATGTTAGACGTCGCCCAGAGCGCTAGATGCGGCTTAGAATTGCCTCCGGTGCGATGAGAATTCAAGATAATAATGCGTAATCGCATTTATTCCCAAGTGTTTAGTTATATCGTACACTGTCAATTGTGGTCACGGAAAACAGCAACTGACCTACATTCCTCACTTAAAAAATGTTATTAACGTAGTAATCCATACTTTCTGGCATTATTCTGTTTTTATTAGCACTTGACTTCGCAAACGTTAATAGAAACATACATTGTTATATTCCCCCTTACACTTAGAAAAAAATATGATTCATATTTTATCAGACGGGTTTTAACGAGCATGTTGTCCACCTGATTGTAATTGGAGGCTATGACGCATATACTTCAACCACATTGATTAAGAATCAAAATTAAGAGATGTACTGCTTAGGAGTATTGATTACCCAATTATTAATATATATAAAATAAAACCGTGTAGTGGCGGTCAAGAATATCCACTACCCCATATCCTCCCGTGGGTGTCGTAAAAGGCGACAAAGGGAAACAGGCAGGAGATGGGCAGCAGCATCTTCCTGGTAACGGCATAAATACAATAAAAAAACTGCGGTTGCCAACCCGCTCGCCAAGCGTGGCAACTATGGCAATATACCCCCCATGAGCAATGACAATAATAAACGGCCCCCAGTCCCCGGCGGCCCCGCTATTCCTGGCTACGGTGGCGACCATGGTAACGGCGGGGCAGGGGGTGCTAAGAATCTCCGGTGGAGGTTCGGTTGCCACCTTAGACGACTCGACCTGGCAACGTACAACGCACGCACCCTGAGGACTGACGAGAAGATCGTGGAGCTGGAAGAAGAGATAGACAAGTTGCGCTGGCATATTATAGGATTATCCGAAGTCCGAAGAGAGGGGGAGGACACGGTAATCCTCGAATCCTGCAACTTGTTCTATCACCGGGAGGGCGACCATCTGTCCCAAGGAGGTGTCGGATTTATCGTCCACAAGTCTCTCGTTAACAACGTTGTAAAGATCGGGAGTGTGTCGACGAGGGTTGCGTACCTTATACTCAGAATCACCAAACGATATTCGCTGAAGGTCATACAGGTTTACGCACCAACCTCGGCACACCCCGATGAGGAGGTGGAGGAAATGTATGAGGATATCTCTAGAGCCATGCATTCCTCCAAAACCCAATATACGGTGTTAATGGGAGACTTCAATGCAAAACTAGGCACAAGAGAGAACGGTGAGCTGAAAGTAGGGGAAATTTGGAATAGGGCAACGGAACCCAAGGGGCCAGCAGCTGGCCGACTTCATGGAGGAAGAGGGACTCTTTATGATGAACTCTTTCTTCAAGAAGCGGCCCCACAGGAAGTGGACCTGGTCGAGCCCCGACGGTTCGACAAAAAATGAGATTGACTTCATTATGACGACCAGACGACAACTGTTCAGTGATGTCTCAGTGATCGCGAGGGTGAAAACCGGCAGCGATCACCGAATGGTTAGAGGCACACTGAACCTAAATGTTAAGTTGGAGAGGTCTCGTCTGATGAAGTCAACGCTCCGTCCCCCTCGTGCTCTAATCCAAAGTCCCGAAACCTTTCAGCTCGAGTTACAAAACCGTTTCCAGTTCCTAGAAGACTGCAATGAAGTGGACGATATGAATGACAAGCTCGTGGAAACTGTCCATGCGGTCGGAGCTAAGTTCTGCAAGACCCACCGCAGAAGAACACAAAAACTTTCCGACCACACTCTTAATCTCATGGCTGTTAGACGGGAGATGAGGCTACATTCTTCAACAGATTTGACAGCATACAGGCAACTGAACAGACAGATCTCCAAATTCATGCGGCGAGACTTACGCAACTTCAGTACAGCTCGTATTGAAGAAGCGATCGAGCGGAACCAAGGCTCCAAAGTCTTTGCCAGAGATCTGTCTGCCAGAAAGAGCCAACTGTCAAAGCTGAAAACCGAGTGTGGCAGCATCGTTTCCGGGGCACCTGAGATTTTGAGTGAGATTGAGAGGTTCTATGGGCAGCTGTACACGTCATCGTTGGAGCCACACGCAAGTGTGAGTAACGATCCAAGAGCGAGTCTTATCCGACATTATTCCGATGATATCCCGGACGTCAGTCTGAGCGAGATTAGAATGGCTCTCCAGCACCTTAAAAACGGCAAGGCCCCAGGCGAGGATGGAATTACAGCGGAGCTTCTGAAAGCGGGTGGAAGTCCGGTACTTGAAGTCCTTCAGAAGCTCTTTAATTCCGTCCTCCATGGTGGCATTACACCGGAGGCGTGGAGCAGAAGTGCGGTGGTCTTGTTCTTCAAGAAAGGTGACAACGCTCTCTTGAAGAACTACCGACCGATTTCCCTTCTGAGCCGCGTCTACGTGCTGTTTTCGAGAGTCATTACGAATCGTCTCGCGCGCAGACTTGACGACTTCCAGCCTCCCGAACAAGCCGGTTTCCGAAAGGGCTTTAGCACCATAGACCACATACATACCCTACGGCAAATTGTACAGAAGTCCGAAGAGTACAATTTGCCACTATGTCTGGCGTATGTGGACTATGAGAAAGCCTTTGATTCCGTCGAAATTTGGGCGGTGCTGCAGTCCCTTCAGCGGTGCCAAGTTGACTGTCGGTATATCGAAGTGCTGAAGTGTTTGTACAGTAGAGCTACGATGACTATCCGAGTACAGAACCAGAGTACGAAACCTATCCAATTGCAGAGAGGTGTAAGACAGGGTGACGTTATATCCCCGAAACTCTTCACCGCTGCATTGGAAGACGTTTTCAAGCTTCTGGACTGGAAAGGATACGGAATTAACATCAATGGCGAGTACATCACTCACCTTCAATTTGCCGACGATATAGTCCCAAATCGCTGGAGGAGCTAAGCACTATGCTCAATGACCTCAATAGTGTCTCCCAACGGATAGGTCTTAAGATGAACATGGACAAAACAAAGATTATGTTTAATGTCCATGTCACACCTATGCCGGTAGTTGTTGGGAGCACTAAGCTCGAAGTTGTTGACGAGTATGTTTACCTGGGACAAATAGTCCGACTAGGTAAGTCCAACTTCGACCGAGAGGTCAATCGACGGATTCAACTCGGCTGGGCAGCGTTCGGGAAGCTACGACACATCTTCTCGTCAGAAAATACCTCAAAACCTTAAAACAAAATTGTACAACCAGTGCGTGTTTGCCAGTGATGACTTACGGAACTGAGACGTGGTCCTTCACTGCTGGTCGTATGAGGAAGCTCAAGGTCGCTCAGCGAGCTATGGAGAGGGCTATGCTCGGAGTTTCTCTGCGTGATAAACTTAGGAATAAGGATATCCGCAGTAGAACCAGAGTAACCGACATAGCCCAACGGATTAGTAAGCTGAAGTGGCAGTGGGCCGGCCATATAGCTCGAAGAACCGACAACCGATGGGGAAGAAAGGTTCTCGAGTGGCAGCCTCGTACCGGTAGCCGAAGTGTAGGGCGTCCCCCCACAAGATGGAGTGACGACCTGGTAAGACATGCAGGAAGTCGATGGATGCAGGTGGCTCAGGACCGTGCTTTGTGGCATTCCTTGGGGGTGGCCTATGTTCAGCAGTGGACTTGTGAAGGGCTGTAATGAATGAATGAATGAATAAAATAAAAAGGCTCTACACTATCTGTGAAAACCTATCATAGCTCAAATAGCTAGCTCATTTCTGCCGCAAAATAACAGAGCCAGTACAGTCTCTGGTTTTGAGGTACTCTATCTTAATCCTCAGAGGTGACAACGCATCTGTAGCCTTTTTTTTGGTTCTTAGCAGGTCTCTGTGGGCCACTTACTATTAAGTGTGACTACGAATTCAGTTCATCTACGCCATCATCACAGCTTATCAAAATGTATTTATTTTCCTGGAATACTAAGTTACATGACACTCAGTTTCATTAAATCAGAAAACACACCAGATTCGACGCTTGTATTAAATATAGTGGCTAGATAAGGTACTATTATATCTATTATAGATAAAATAACTTTAACGGAAATCCCCCATAAATCTGCCGTTTTCTTAACATCAATAGTTTTAAAATATTTAACGATATCTTTTGGCAGTACTCTATGGAATTTAAAAGTATTTGAACAAGCCTTTTACATTTTGTTTTGAGCAATGATTCGGCGACAATAGGAGAAGAGTTTAATGACTTAGTTGTCAAAAAAGGAACATCAGTAAAATGTTTCTCAAAAGCCATATCAACTTCTTGATCAGATCGGGTTAAATTATTGTTAATATTCAATTGAAAATCCGAGTTGCGCGGTTTAACCTTGCCCGTTTCACTATTTATTATTCTCCAGGTCATTTTAATTTTGTTTGATGCAGTTTTAATTTTGTTACTTAAATGTAAAGCCTTAGCTGTGGCGCACACATTTTTAAATATTTTAGAATATGTTTTTACATAATCTCTAAATATAACACTACTATTAAATGATCTTTCATTATAAAGCTCGTATAACCTTCGCCTACCCTTATAAATTCCTACTGTCGCCTATTCATTAAATGATTTGCGACTGTTAAAAGAGGAAGTTTTAGAAGTAAATATCCTACTAAATTCACAAGTTATAATTTCGAATAACGTACCATACAAATAATTAGCACTGTTTTTAAATGAAAGTGATGGAAGTCTTTTTATTATATTACTTCTAAACCTCTCCGAGCGATATTCATTTATTGGAACAAACAGAACTTTCTTATTTTTCTGTTTTCTTGTGTATGTAAGGGCAATGATACCAACTGTCCACAGTGATCTGAACTTAAATTTTGTATAATTGATTTATGCAAGGGCTTAACATCTGTAAAAATATTATCTATACAGGTCGCACTAGGCCCAGCAATACGTGTTGGTTCTAAGAATAAATTAACAAGATTATACGATTTAAACAATGAGCTAAACTTCATACTAATGGAAGAAGTTTCAAGGAGATTGATGTTAAAGTCTCCACATTTTACAACAGACTTGTTCTGTTTACTAAGTTTGAGCAAAACTTCTTCCACAATCCTTTCAAAAATAGTCATAAGTAGCACATGGGGGTCTGTAAACACTTACAACAATGAGGTGCTCGAGCTCGACACAAGCCATTTCTACAGTTCTCTCAACAGAGAGGCTCACTATATCCTTACGTTCTTTATATAATAATGATTTATCTGCTAGTATTAAGGAGCCACCACGTAAACTTTTTTCTCTATTGAAGGAACTGACCACCTAGTGATTTCTGAAATTAAATATGAAATTATAATCTTTTAGCCAATGTTCAGTAATATGTATGTTGTTACTATTTAAAAACAATTCAACTTCTAATTCTTTGCCCATCATGCCTTGTATATTTTGATGCACCAGGTGTAAACAATTTTTATTACTTATTTGTGGGCTACATTCAAAGTTAATTAAACTCTCATTATTGCTAGAGATTGCCTCTATTGTCGCATTTACTAATTTAAATTAGTTGGAACTGATTCCAAATAAATTGTCAAATAATTATCCTGCCCAATAAAAGCAGTCTTGGTAGCCAAAAACTTGGCTGAGTTAAAAAGTAAATAATAAGATAGCACATTTGCTATCAGTCTTAAATTATATTTGGATAGGTAATACCTATCTTTTGTCCAAAACTTTTTTATTAAATTATTTATGTCAATTACATGAAATTTAACATAATTATCATTACAATTATATGTCAAATTTAAATTATTATAACATATTAAATTATGCATTTGTATATTTAAATTATGTCTTAAATTATTTTCCTGTGGCAATCCCTGTATATAAGGCAGTGTGAACACGACAATATTGAGTACATTTAAGTTATTAAGTTGTTCAATATATCTTAATAACTGTTTGTTGTTTACACTGCCTCTTCTACCAACAAAAATTACTGATTTAATGAAACTTAGTAAAGTCATACCTTTATTTAAATCTGGTAGTACATTAGACCCCGCCAATTTTAGAACAATTTCTGTACTACCAACATTTAGTAAAATTTTTGAAAAAATAATTTTAGATCAAATGTTAAGTTTCTTTAATATTAATAAATTGCTACATAGAAATCAATTCGGTTTTACAAGGGGTCGCTCAACAACTGACGCTGGAGTTGAGCTTATTAAACATATTTTTTTGTGCATGGGAGAATTCAGAGGATGCTTTGGGTATATTTTGTGACCTTGCCAAGGCCTTCGACTGCGTTCACCATGAGACATTAATCAGGAAGCTACAGTACTATGGTGTCAAGAACACAGCGCTTAAACTTATAATTTCATATTTCATTAATAGAATGCAGAAAGTTATTATCAATGGTAAAAGTTCTTCCGGCTCACCTGTACTAATGGGTGTCACTCAGGGCTCAATTCTCGGCCCATTCCTGTTTTCTAGTGTATATTAATGACTTACCTTCTATTGTAGAGGATAATCATGATATAGTATTATTTGCTGATGATACTTCCTTGATTTTTAAACTTAAACGTTAATCATTTAAATGTGACGAAGTGAATAATGCTATATTAAAATTAGTGCATTGGTTTAACGTTAATAATTTACATTTAATCGGAAATAAAACTAAATGTATTAAATTTACAACAAGAATGTTAGAAATCTGAGTACCAATGTGTTTTTAAATGGGAAAGAACTGAGCCCTGTTGAATCCACTGTTTTTTCTTGGCATCACTCTCGACGCAAAGCTTCAGTGGGGCCCCCATATATCCAAACTAGCAAGCAGACTAAGTTCTGCAGGCCTATGCTGTAAAAAAAGATTAGAGGTCTCACTAGTGTCGAGACAGCTAGATTAGTTTATTTTAGTTATTTCCATAGCATAATGTCTTATGGGATTTTGCTATGGGGAAATGCGGCTGATTCAGAAACTATTTTTGTTTTACAGAAGAGGGCCATTAGAACTATTTACAACCTAAAACTGAGAGAGTCTCTTAGAGATAAATTTAAAGAAATAAATATATTAACTTTGGCCTCTCAGTATATTTACGAAAATTTAATGTATGTTCACAAAAACAAAGGTAGTTTTTAGTAAAAAAAGTGATGTGCATTCTGTAAACACTAGGAACAAACACAAGCTAGTGATACCAGTTTCTCGACTCCACAGAGTCAGTAATTCATTCTTGGGGCAATGTATACGCTATTACAACAAGGTCCCGGAAAGTGTACAGGCTCTCTCCATTAGCAAGTTTAAATGTTTTGTTAAGTTGAAACTGTATAAAAAGGGTTATTATAGTATAAATGAATACATGGTTGATAATAACCCCTGGGAATGAGGTGATCGCTTCCATGCTGTTTTTTAAAAATAAATTTTTGTACTTATATAGTTAGTACAATAATTATTGTAAAATTTGCTTTAAAAAAAAGTCCCGCTGGGTTTCTTGCTGGTTCTTCCCAGGACAGAGGTTTTTTTTTCGAACCAGTGGTAAAGTAAAAAATGACTTTCAATAAGAATTACACATGTGATCTATACTGAATAAAAAATTATTCTATTCTATACTAGAGGTATGCGATCTTAATCCTCAGTGATGACAACGCATTTGTAGCCTTCTTTATTTGAAGTTCCGTGGGCTTTTATAAGTAGCCACTTACCAATAGGTGTGACTGTGTATTCAATTCATCGTAGTCATCGTTACAGCTTATCAAAAGTGTATCGATTTTATTCGTATACTAGATGTCACGACACAAGACTACCTTAAAGTCCCCCTTCTGACTACGAAGCAATTTGAAGGTTTGATTTCACTTCAATTTTATATAAATACCTTAAAACAAAAAAAAAACCTATCTTTTGTAAAGAACAAAGGTTGCAAATTGGTATTTTGTAATTCGTGCTATAATCACAATACAGCAGTAGCATGGCTAAAATAGAGAATGAAGGGTACCTATTGAAACGACATTTTATTTTTAACCTTGAACTTTTTTATTTTTTTTTTATTATTAGGAAGACACTGCTGCCCTTATCATGGCTTGTTTCCTTCTGCCACCTACGATGCCCACAGGACAATATGGGGAAAATGGTCTCTCGTTATAATTGTTATAGTCAAAGAAATAACTACAAAGAAATTTAAGCAAAAAACAGGCAAAATAAAAACGGTTGTTGAGTTTAGGCGGGAACTTGACCGTCAGTTGATTGCTGCTCCTGTATTATTTTTTATATAATAGTTTAAAATGGATTTTGATGCGATAATGTAGTGCAATTTTATGTATTAAATGTATTCGCATGTGAACTATTATTTGAAGCGATGAAACAAGTGCTCCGGTGGTGATGAACCTCAATATAATGTGTCCGCTTAGGCGCCTTGAGGTATCTCAAGTAAGACGATAGTAGTATCGTCATCGACTGGTCTGCTGGTTCAAGCTGCCGTCAAAATCTACCGTACCCTTCGCAATGTGACGCATCAACATGTTGTGAATATTTTTTAAACAAATTGGTTATAAAACTTATTACTTCACACTGGTAAACGGACAATAAAAAAAATATAACGCGACCATTACTATAGAAAAAAAAGCTGGGTTTTAAATCGTTTATAATATCCACTTGTGCAACATGAGACATTTAAAAATACAGAAATAATATTTGCGTTCATTTTAAAACAGAATTCTGGTTTGGATAGATTTACAGAATTAACGATGAACCCACACGATATAGGCTCGATGAATTCCCGCATTTAGAGCACGGAGCGGAATTTAATACACAGTGCGATTTAAAATTGTAAAGAAAAATGTTTACTGCCGCTTGTTTATTATTTAAATCGTAAACCTTTTTTTCCATCCATGCATCCATTACAGCCTATCAAGTTTCACTAGCTATAATATTTATTTATTTATTTCTCCCACGTTTTATACAGTTTCAATTCTTACATAAATAGTTTAGACACATACATTTACATTACATAAGAGTTTTAAGTTGTTGTGGGAGACAGGAGCCCAAACTAGGTAACCCTGTGCTATGGGTCTCCTGGCTCCCCCTCTTGGCTTTTTTACAATTCGATGAATATATACCTAGACATGAAGTGAGCGTTGCCTGTGAAGATCGAATTAAAGATTTTTTAGGTGAAAATAACAATAAAAGGCATAATGAATATATAGTTATAGCATGCAATATGTTTAAAATTGAAGTATATAATCAAAATGTTATATAAAAGCATATACGTATACATATATAAATATACATGAGTGTGTGTGTGTGGTGTGTGTGTGTGTGTGTGTGTGGTGTGTGTGTGTATGTGTGTGTGTTTCTATCTCACTATTCCGCTATTTCAGTAAATTCTCTGTTTCTTCGTAATCTAACCTCATAAGCCAATCTGTTAACTTTTTTTTACATTTATATTTTGTTAGTTGAAAAATTGAGTGTTGTCTATTAATTTTATTATATAACCTGCCTATTCTGTACCCATAAAACTTTTGGTCGAAAGTAGATTTTGCTTGTATCGTTTCGCATACCTCATAATTTCTTCTCCTGGTTTGTATTAAGTTAGGTGTGAACTCAGTGCAAGTGTGTTTTTTCAAAATTGTAGACAATATATATAATTGCTGTACTGTAAGCACTTTAACTTTCTTGAATAAACTGGTAGTTGAGAATAGTTTTGGCTTATAAAGTGCAACTTTTTAGAATCATTCGTTGAGCTCTTTCCAATTCAAGCATGTGTGTCTTATTGGAACCTCCCCAAACGGTAATACCGTAGGTTAATATAGATTGGCACAAAGATATATAAACAGTTTTTAACAAAGTCAAATTGGTGACATGTCTTAAATTTTTTAAAATGTAAGTAAGTTTTCTGATTTTTTGAGTTAAATTTCTTATGTGTGCTTTGAATTTAAGATTATTATCTATTGTTATACCTAAGTATTTAATTTCTTGTGTATTTATTATATTAAAGCAGTTGCAGTTTGAACTAGGAAATTGATAACATGAATGAGCTATAATTTTTATAATTGTTAATATATTTTGGTAATTTGCGAATCAAAACGTAATATATTTGGTTTTTTCAACATTAAGTGAAAGTGAATTTATGGCTAGCCACTGACAGACGATATTAAAACCTTCTTGTGCAATATTAAAAACTTCTTCCCATGAATTCCCATAAAAAGTTAGTGTAGTATCATCAGCATACGATATTATTTTTACAATTTTTTATATTTAAGTTACAAAGTTCATTAATGTAGCATAAAAAACAGCGTTGGGCCAAGTATACTGCCTTGTGGGATGCCATAACTAATTGGTTGTTCATCGCTTAATATGTTACCTATCCTAACACGCTGTGTTCGATTATGTTAATAATCTATAAGAAGAAGTAACTGCTTATCTCTTATGTCTAAATTTTCTAGATTTTCAGTAAACTTATCGAAAAAAGACTGTATCAAACGCTTTTTGGAGGTCAATAAAAATGGTAAGACATTTTTTTTTTACTATCCAATTTCTCAACAATATAACTTGTTAAGGCGTGTACAGCATCAGTTGTTGACTTTCCCTTTCTAAAACCGTATTGAGCATTCGAAATTATTTCGTTTGCTTCAAGATATTTAATAAGCCTACAGTTAATTATCTTTTCAAAGATCTTAGAGAGGAAAGGTAATATTAAGCCAGCTATATATTTAAACTTATAAAACATACAAATCTCAAACCCTCTCGGGATTAAATTCTTTTGATTGAAAACAAATAAAATAAAGCTCTTCAATAAAATAAAATTCAAACTACAAGTTAAGTGTTAATAACAAATTAACCGAATCAGATCAGGACGTTGCAGTGGTTTTTGAGAAATATTTTTACTGATATTCCGATATTAACCACTAAGTCACTGAAATTCTTCTCCTGCGGTCGCCGAATCATTACTTAAACAAAAATGTAAATGCGTGTACAAAGAAATTTTACATTTCATAAAGTATCATCAAAAGATATTGTAAAATATTTTAAAACTATTGATGTTAAGAAAACTGCGGATCTGTGGGGGATTTCTGTTAAAGTTATTGCGTCTATAATAGATACAATCGCGCCTCATTTAGCTGTTATTTTTAATACTAGTATCGAATCTGGTGTGTTTCCTGATTTAATGAAGTATAGTAAAGTAATACCTTTATTTAAATCTGGTAGTACATTAGACCCCGCCAATTTTAGACCTATTTCTGTACTACCAACACTTAGTAAGATTTTTGAAAAAATTATTCTTGATCAAATGTTAAATTTCTTTAATATAAATAATTTACTTCATAAAAATCAATTTGGTTTTACAAGGGGTCGCTCGACAACTGATGCCGGTGTTGAGCTGATTAAATATATATTTAATGCATGGGAGAATTCACAGGATGCTTTGGGTATATTTTGTGACCTATCCAAAGCCTTCGATTGTGTTCACCATGAAACATTAATCAGGAAACTTCAACACTACGGTGTAAGAAGTGATGCTCTAAAATTAATTATTTCATATTTAAGTAAGAGAACGCAAAAAAGTTGTCATCAACAGTACGAGTTCTTCCGGGTCGATGGTACAGATGGGCGTGCCTCAAGGCTCAATTCTCGGCCCCTTTCTGTTTCTTGTATATATTAATGACTTACCTTACATAGTAAGAGATAACCATGATATAGTATTATTTGCAGATGACATTTCTTTAATTTTCAAATTAAGTCGACATTTGCTAAAATATGACGAAGTAAATAATGCTATATCTAAATTAGTGAATTGGTTCAATGTCAATAATTTGCATTTAAATGGCACTAAAACAAAAATGTATGAAATTTATGACTCCAAATGTCAAACAATTAAATACTAATGTAATTTTAAATGGGGAGAAACTGAGTCTTGTAGATACCACCATTTTTCTTGGAATCACACTAGACGCGAAGCTTCAATGGAGCCCCCATATATCAAAGCTAGCAAGCAGACTTAGTTCTGCAGCATATGTTGTAAAAAAGATTAGAAGTCTAACTAGTGTTGAAACAGCTAGACTAGTTTACTTTAGCTATTTCCATAGGCATAATGTCGTATGGTATTTTTGCTATGGGGACACGCAGCTGACACTGAAATTATATTTGTTTTGCAGAAGAGGGCCATAAGAGCAATTTATGATTTAAAGCCTAAAGAGTCGCTGCGACAAAAATTTACTGTAACAAATTTATATTAGAATGAGGACGAAATGAAAAAAATTGGACTACCAAATCTGGTGGAATAACCCAGTAAATCCAAAAAAAGAGAAAATTTTGCTCTTATGTGTAATTTAATTGAAACTTTATTAATTTGGTCTCATGCATATAAACCGCGTTATAAAATATTTTTTTAAACAGGTATAAAGGATTCCAGAGTAAAAAAAAGATTTCAAACCGTGTATGTGTAAGTCTACCTATCTCATATCGTCCGGTGGGTGTCGTATCCTCAAACGATAGAGGGAAACAAACGCGGTGGACACGTTGGTGTGTCAGCCTATCAAATGTTCACCGCTGAACATTGCCCTTCCCCATATAATATCTCATCTTTAAATTTGTTTGAACGCCGCATTTTTTTTTTAAATTTTGAGTTGTTACCCAGAGATGCTGCTTTCCATCTCCTGTTTAATTTCCCTCTAGCAGCTCTTACGTCTCCAACGGGATGGTATTGGGGTAGTGGACAATCCAACGCCTCTACTACGTAGTAGGAGTGCTCTATACTATATAGTCTAAGAAATTTTGGCTATCAAAGAGCGCCGAGTGATCGCTTAAAAGTTAGCTTTTAAGAGCTTTCTAATTCGGTAAGAAAGCAAGACATCTCGTCTTAATGGACGTTATGTGTTTTTATAGGCTCTCTTAAAACACACACGAAAACAAAGTCTCTTTATAGAAATTTACATGCTCCATACTGGAGCAGATTATTTATATATTATGTTTCTATTACTACTTTTGTATATGTTGCCCCATGAAGAAATTACTGACTACGATTTGTTTTCCCTAACACAAAGTTATATTCAGAGCTAAAACTTTTTCTTTGATTTTCCCAAAAGCATGGACGTTAAGTGTTTTAATTATAATAATATATATTAAGTGCTGTAAAACGCTATTCCCAATATAGCGTCTAGTTCGTGAAGATAAACCGATGCTTTACGTTACGAATTAGATTATAGAGAAAATTTTTATGTCATAGATACTATTTACTTTATATTATAAGTCCTGTACACTTTGTATTGTTTATTTAATAAATTACTTTCTTAGAAGCCAAACTAATGTTATGTCATAGGATACTATTTAATTTATGTTATAAGACCTGTATACTTTATAAATCATATGTTTTACTCTCTTAGAAGCAACACTAATTCGATTGTAATATTATATGCTAATGTTTATAGGTAAACTATGGTAACATTAGTTAACCATAAAACCAAGTACAATGTTGTTCCCTTATATTTACCCCCACCTCCTAGCTTCCTACACTACTTAAACTAAAACTTTCGATCCCTCAATACAATTCCATTACCAAGTTCTTTGTATCATCTACTATATTTTAAGTTAGTTCAAAAGTATTAAATAAATTTATTTTTAAAAGAGTATTTGTAACTGCCACATAACAAATTTGGCGCAGTCGGTAGGATCTTGCGTGATTTGTTCGCAATCGCTTAAAGACGAATTAAAAACGTACCAAATTCAACGGGACAGCATCGCCCAACAAGAAGAAAACGTACGGTAGCTGTAGGCTTTTAAAGAACTTCGCCGAACCATGCAGCTCCACATTTTATTGTTACTGTGGTAAGTGGCTTAGCTTGATTGTTCGATTTACTATTTTTCCATTTTTACCAAAATATTTTCCTACATCTACCACCTCATTCACATTCATTTTTGTTAATATAATCGTATTATTCTATTATATACTACTATAATATACTATTCTATTATATCAATTATTCAATGCCTGTGTAAACCAATCTCAAAAGGACCCTAAGATGGCCTTAGACATCACTACATTACTTAAATTAATTCCCTCATTCGACACAGATAATAACGACCAAGTGTACAGATTCGTTAGGTCATGCAATTCAGCTTTCGACTTAAGTTCAGCGGACCAGAAGTCAGTACTTTTAATATACTCATTTTCAATATCAATGGTTCGGGTGCGGCAGACGTTCACAGTAAAGAACATGCCTCATGGACCGACTTAAAAAATAATACAAATGAGCCAATGAGTCGAACTAATCTACCGTTTATACACACTACAATTCGGCACGTCAACTTCACAAGGTCCACCTCACATATTCCAACAGCGTGGCGAAAACACACCGCGTAAAAATCCACTCTGTCAAACAGGTGGGAGTGGTAGACCAAAGATACGACGAGGTTTGAACATAATTTAATCGGCGGTGTCCCGCGCGTCGACAGCTTCGTACACATACTATTCCAATTACAAATGACACCTCCACTGTATCCAGCCGACTTAACCGACAGTGTAATCAGCCCAAAACTGACAAGTCGAATATCACTGTATCCACTGTATCTAATCGACTTAACTGATAGGGTAACCAGCCCCAAACTGACAAAGTTGAATATCACTGTACCCACTGTATTCAATCGATTTAACGGACAGGGTAACCAGCCCCAAAACTGAAAAGTCAAGTATCAATCACTGCTTCCACTAAATCCAATCTCCATACACGAATCCCTGTAAAACTTACCAATCCTAAAGTATCATACGCATCCGTTGCAGCATCACGTATTCCCAACTCACATAAGATATTCTTGCAACTAATTAAATATTTTCCTCCGATCAAATATTCCAAGCCCACTAACATCCAAAACCAGTATAATCTAGATCCTAATGTCACACCGCTTCCAGCAACAATCTGAAACAAAAAAAGACAAATTAAAGTTATTGAAATAAATAGCCTATGGGACGGGCCTCATGTTATTGTTTTAGTGAAAATTATATTATACAAAAAGCTGGGGAAAAGAACAAATATTGCATGCGAATCGCTTAAGACCATTGCATGACTTCATTCAATAATCATAATAGACGGCTCCGTGGCGCAGTGGCTTAGCAATTAGTTTCCAGCGCTTGGGGCTGCGGATTCGAATCCCGTACGGAACAAGTATTTTGTATGGTCTACAAATAATTGTTCCGGTTCTGGATGTTTGTCCTTGTGCAATTTATGTTTCCACGATACAGGAGAAAATCCTAGTGTGGGGTAACGTTTTTATAAAAAAAAAAAAAAAAAAAACAATCATAACATTTTTATTCTAAGACTAGATCGTAATTATTCAAAAAATTTTAAGTTTAAATCTATTTCAGGGTGGCTCAAATAGTGACACCCTTATAAAACCCTTAGTTTTATTGAAAATCTTCTATGTCTTATAATTAACCCATACATTAATTTTAATATTCGTTTTTTTAATAATTACTTTACATCATTCTATACAAAGTTTATCTATTTTCTAAGAATTATTATATAACTTAGTTTAAAAGAAGTCAAAATAATTAACTAGGTTTATTTTAATTTTCAGATACTCCACAACTTTTGTTGATGGGGTTACCCACATAAATCCTATTCCTTCTAATTCTGGACTCTATTTCGAAAAACAATGGTGAAATATTAATATCTGAAAATTCCTGGAAATTTATCGTATATTATAATCTTGAACCTTTATTCCTAGCTCGCAACTCTATCAAAGGACTTATAAATAACTATCAATCTTTCATTACCACACATTCAAATTTACCTACCGTTATAACTACTACTTCATTTATAAAAATGAACATAGACAGAATAGATTCTAGACTCGACAAACTTAATTCTTACACTCACAACAAGCGATCCAAACGCGAAATACTAGACGGCTTAGGTTCAATTTTGAAAATAGCTCATTGGTGTTCCAGACGCAAAAAATACCAAACATTATCACGAATGTATTGAACAGTTAGAGAAACAGCAAATATCTACTTATGATATCTGAAAACAACAATTACAAATTATTTCTTCTACGATCACGAATTTTAATGAAACATTACATAAAATCTCTTTTGATGAATACGTTATTAACGAAGATATTAGAAAAAATAAATTCTTACTTTACCTCAACAAACAAATTTATATTTAATTTAATTATTCTTGAAGAAATATCCACCGTGTTCAATTCAAAATTATAGAAGCTAGTTTGTTTTGAAAAAGATATCGATGATGTCATTACAAGCATACTTTTCATTAAATAAATTGTAATACACCCTTTTATAATATCCACTATGCGCCTATACAAAGAATTACTGTCTTCTTATCCCGCTAGGTTCAATAAAAACTTAGTTGCCCCAATAGCATTACCTAATGTTACGGCCTACAGCTACCCCTGCAAAGATCGAATATCCCGGGGCCCATGAGCGGAAGATTCAACGGGCAGCCGCAGGTCGGGCCCAAATGGTCACATGGAAAGATGTCCTATCATACTAAACTATATGGGAGAATGCTAGGAAGATATAGTACGTACCTGTTTCCGAATCTAAGACCGCCCCAAGGCTCGGTCAGGGCGTAGGTAGGTGTAAGGTGCATGGAAAGTAATGTTTAGGATGTGAATGTGTGTGTGACCTGGCCCAGCGGAGGTGACCGGCAGCGGCTGAGTTCCATGATGCCCACAATGCGGAATCACTCCAGCAGGCTTCACCGCTGGACCATTTCTTTCTTCATTGTCACTATTTCAGTCTATTAACTTTATTGTACATTTAACTAACTTAAACTCGCCTAATTCCACATTCATCGTAGAATTGAACACGTGATACCCGACACAATACCGGACAGTAAGTAGTTCAAAGTTCTGGTGATAAATGTCCCGGATCAGTTATCACCAAATCACAAATAGGGAACTAACGCGATCTCTTCATGAGTCACACGGTTCAGCTTTAAACACAACTAAGTTCCTTCATTCGATATCAAATACTACGCCGCGATAAGAATTCAAAATTCGCCTCGTTGACACGTAAAACTAACATAACAGCCAACACACAAAAAAGGGCACTTAACGCGACGGCACAATTACAATGATTTCCAAACAATCAACAGGGGGGACGCCCTCAATAAAGGACCGCACTGTCTAAATTCTAAACCGTATCTCTAATCGGAGCGCGCGCAAAATTCCACCTCACCCCAACAAGTTAAATATTACAAGATGCACTTTCAACACGCATTCACTATCTAAATTGCACGATTACTTTCAAAGAAGTTACTTTAATCAGCCAAACACAATACTAGCCTCTTGTCAAGAACTTAAACCCTAGACAACCTAAAACGAGGCGGGTTTTCACGAAACACAATTACGTAGCGAAGTAACACGCACTAAATCTAACAATCTAGACTCTACACCGGTCGCGTGAACTTATGCAGCGATAACAGGATTAACCGCATCGCTGCCAGCGAGCTACTCTTACTAATTCGACCCAGCTGCCGGTAGCAAAAAAACTCCCGCCAACCGTCCACTCGTCTAACCTGTTATGAACGCGCCGTATGGACCCTCTGGCGTCAAATCTTGAAACCAGCGTTTGGGCGCAAACAGACCCCCGTCCCGGACATATGGATTTATGTTCGCGAGCAAACCGGCAAGCGGGACACGGTCGCGACCGCACGTTGTAATATATTTCCATTTCTTTGTTTCCATTGACCATTCTTTCTTCATTGTTACTATTCCAGTCTATTAACTTTATTGTACATTTAACTAACTTAAACTCGCCTAATACCACGTTCATCGTAGAATCAAACACGTGATACCCGACACAGTAACGGACAGTAGTTCGAAGTTCAACATTCAATGTCCCGGATTCATTTATCACCAAATTACAAATAGGGAACTAACGCGATCTCTTCATGAGTCACACGGTTTCAGCGTTAAACACAACTAAGTTCCTTCGTTTCGATATCAACTACTACGCCGCGATAAGAATTCTATATACGCCTCGTTGACACGTAAAATTAACAAAACAGTCAACACACAAAAAGGGCACTTAACGCGACTTAATTTGTCAGTTTGAGCACTGAGAACAATAAACGTAAGAGACAGCCCTATTCCTCTTTCCAAATAAATATCTTCGACAGTGCCAACAAAATGTGAAAACCAAAAGAGGAATGACTCTTATTCATTTCGGCACAAATAGGGTTATCCAATTTCAATTTTCTTTTCAACAAAACAATGATCAAACAATCGCAAAAACAACGCAC